>OMNO01069310.1:0-10859 GCA_900303215.1 Trachyrincus scabrus | reverse complement strand
AGAGAGAGGGACCTACCGGCAGTCCCGGCTATCTCCTCATACCCATGAGTGCCTATTCCCCCAAGACATCATTTAAATGTCGCAGGCGTGGGCTGTGTGTGTGTGTGTGTGTGTGTGTGTGCGTGTGTGTGTGTGTGTGTGTGTGCACGTGTGTGTGTGTGTGCGTGCACGTGTGTGTGTGTGTGTGTGTGTGTGTGTGTGCGTGCGTGCACGTGTGTGTGTGTGTGTGTGTCTGTGTGTGTGCGTGTGTACATACATGCTAATGTCTACTATAGCTCCTCCATCAGAGAGAAGTATTGGCTTTTAGAGACGTTCGTCTGAGCTGCTATCTGGGGTTCCCAGGCACCGTGAGCCATGCAGCAGGCCCAGGACTCGCTGCAGAACTTTCTCCCTCTCTCTCATCCGTAGCATCCATCCGGTCACGACTTGCCTTTGAAGTGAACAGCTTGGCAAGCAAACCGATTATAAGCAGCATTGTGTCTAAGTGCTTTGTAATTTGACATACATAGGGGGCAGGATAGTGAAGCCGTGTTCGACTGGCTGAAAAGGTTCCGGGTGCGATGTCCACCCTGTAGGCATCCTGGCACGAGATGCCTCACACCATATCGGATCATTGATAACCTGTATGTATTCCCCGTATAGTAAAAAGACACAGTCTCCTGAATAACTAACTCAGTCAGAACTAAACTTAAGGCTAAAGCCATGCATCACCATGGACTGAGCTGATAAAATGCACGTGCTTTCTCTTGTGTGTGCAGTGTGTATTCGGCAAAGACAGAGAAAGTAACACACAATGTGACAGTGAGATAAGTCTCTCCCAATGAGTCATTCTTCACAATGATTTGTTTGTTTGTCGCGGTTTGTCAGAATAAATGTACTCATGAAAAAGGAACCGATAGAATAATGCGACATTTACATTTAGGGTTGTATTTTCAAACTGCTGCATCAATATACCAAACCCCGTGCCAGCTACAGTGTGTTGTTTCTACTGCGTTATCTCTCCCCGTTTTACAGTGGGTTGCTATCATGACTTCAGTAGCCATTTGTCTCAGCTTGGAGGCTGTGGGTTGTTGTCCTGCGTGGGAAACTAAAGTATAGCATGTAACCGTATTCCTACTTTATATGAGGTGCAGAATTATAAGTGCCTTGGGTGATATTTCTCATTTAAAGTCATTGTTTTCAAACATGAATAGTATGCAACATATCTCGAGGTAATGTTGCACATTGGTTCCAGCTGTCATGATACTCGAACAAACAAAAGTACAAAGCATACAACTGGCCATGAAAAATGTACCTTAAATATTGCTTCTTCCATAGGCAGGTAAACTGGCGATGGAGCGTGGATGGGCCATAAACATTGGTATGTTTACATTTTCAATACATACACATCAGTTTTAGCTGCAACATCTATGTTCCCATGAATTGTCAATTTGTAGACATTTCTTTTATATCTTGTTCATGGCTTTAATGCAAATGTGTGCTTATCCTCAGACGGGATGTGTGTCCGTGTGCCAGGTTAATTCCGTGTCTATCATTTCCATAAAGCTTGTCTTTCTATGGTTGGTTATTGAGAGTAGTCACCAATCAATACAGAGCTGCCACCGTATATCAGCTGTAACTCCATTCATCATGGTTCAAACTCAATTACAAATATGCTTAATAAGTAAATACGGTATGGCTAAAGATCGATGCCACCTAGGGCCGGGTAGTGGGGTGGAGTTATGGTTTTGGGATATTGTTTTTGAATCACTGCCAACAGATGCCTGGCCGTTGAGACTCATCCATCTCCATGACAATACAATCTACAGCTAAAGTGGCTGATTCTACTTTTCATGTGGCGGTTTGTGCCAAGAAAGCAGCAAGCAGCATCAGACCTTTACTCTGTGCTTACTCAGCTCAGTCACACAATCTGCTTCTCTAACACTGTCTGCTAAATCGATAAACATGATCTTAATATCAGGTATGAACATCTGAATACTGTTACTGTCTCCAGACACTGAGTTAGTGTTGCATAATGAGAGAGAGAGAGAGTGTCCTTATGGACATTTGAATTAATGTGCTTTGAAATAATGTCCTGCCTGGGAATGACCCTATAGTCTCGCTCTCTCGCTCTCTCGCTCTCTCGCTCTGTCTCTCCCCCAGGGGGTGGTTTCCACCACTGCTCCGGTGATAAGGGTGGAGGTTTCTGTGCCTACGCGGACATCACCCTGGCCATCAAGGTGAGGCCGGTGCTCCCCTCCTCCAGCCCAGCTACAGGGCTTCAGGGCTGAGAGAAGGTGCAACTCTGGGCTGCCTGGATCTCAGGTCATGCATGGTGGACATATTAGAATAGGGGCTCCAAAACATTTTCATGTTGTATTTGTGACCCACCGGTGGAGGTACTTTTGGCCCCAAAATGTAATTGTATTTAAAATGTGATGACGTGTTTAACCATGTAAAGCACTCTGAATGACCTTTGTGTTAAAGGGTGCGATATATTGGCCTGAAATAAGCAATATATTCTCCTTACCCAGTAAAAATAAAAAGTATTTTTCTTCAATATACAATATTTCCCTTTTCATTTTCAGTCTTCAAACTCTTTAAATGTTTTTTATTTTGACCATCCCGCGTTCCATTCGGCCCCCTGCTGTCGACCCACGTTTTGAAAGCCCACAGGGTTAAGTGGAAGACCACAGGGTTAAGTGGAAGACCACAGGGTTAAGTGGAAGACCACAGGGTCAAGTGGAAGACCACAGGGTTAAGTGGAAGACCACAGGGTCAAGTGTGACCACAAAAAGTGGTTTAATATAAATATTACGACGGATATTGTAGCAAGAGCAATGAGAGAAAAATAAAGAACTGAATTCTCAGAATACAATGACGATTAAGGGTCAATAATATTTCCCCATCCTGTTCCAGTTCCTCTTCGAGAGAATGGAGGGCGTCTCCACGGCGACCATCATCGATCTGGATGCTCATCAGGTGAGGCTTGGCTCCCTTTTCCTCCGTCCTGGTCCGTTGTGTGCGTTACCTCTAAACGACCCATATTGATAACTGGATAATTCCCCCATTTGAACCAGCGGGCTGAGCGATGAGCCTCCCTGCTGAGCTCATACTGCACGGACAGCCCTGAGAGCCACTGCTTACCGAGTAGGGATTGTTTTTGAAAACACCGGAGCGAGTAAGCTGTATTGGAAGATGATCAACCGAATAGATCAGATGTCGTAGGTCTCGGAAGTAGTGTGTTAAAATAACATAAAGGGTGCGTTCGACCGTGAACAGCGTTACTATAGTACTATACTTTAGTACTAAATTACTGGTACTATACTATCGGGAACTATAGACTATTGCCTCTCAATGATCCATGAGAACATTAGTACGTTAAGTTTTAGTTACGTTTTTTCCCGGGTCGTGAGTCTTTTGCTTTCATTGATCGTTGGGGGAGTACAGATGTAGCCTCTAGAACATAATATATATATATAATATTTATATGATCTACCAAGTCGTATTGAATAGCTTGACAGCTAATTATATTCACAACAGTAATTGGCCTTGGTTGAGAATATTACATTCGCACCATTTTGTCTTTCAGCCAACAACAAATGATGCTGACAGGCTTCTGAAAGCCTAAAATCAATGAGCGGAGATTTTTGTAAACCGAGGTTCATTTACAGATGTAGTTCTAGATTTAGCTTTTTTTTAATCATTTGTTTACCTGCCCTTTTTCCTGCCAGTATCCCACCAGTATGGTGGGAGAGAATATATATACGTACCAAATAAATAACAAGCTAGTGTTCATTCAAGAGGCACTCCGACTATTAATCTAGCGAGTTCTGGAGGTAGAAAAGTCTTTGTTTGGCAGAAGGAATGGACCAGCTGAGGATGAGCTGTGAGGCAGCCTCCTCCTCTGATGCAGCCTGCTCCTCTCCAAACTGAACTGGATCAAAGTTTAATGAGCATACTCTCACACACGGGCAGATTAAAAACTTTAAGACCTCGCAAATCCCTTCCCCATGCCCTCAGCCACCCCCTAAAATCCCCAGAATTGTTCCTGAAGAACTGGTAGGGGTTTTAATGATTTGCCCAAGGACACTTAATGGATGGGTGTTTCTGAAACCTGAGTTTAATTCCCCGGAGGACAGAATGACCAACCGTGAGGCAAACCCATGCCGCTCTTATTCGTATTCACAAAGCAAGGACCAGTGTTTTACCGTTAATCTTCAGCTGGCTCAAAGTGAATGTTTCAGAGTCGATTAAATTGCACTACAGTATATTAGATAATATTATTAGATTAGATCCCTACTTGACATGTTTCCTAGATGTTTTTCAGTCATGTGCAAAAAGGTAATTGGCAAAAGCAAAGTCAGAAATCAAATTCATATTTTCGTAAGTACTTTGGTTTGTAATATGCCCTGAAGACTCTAGGGATGAATAAACTCTGCACGACTGTAGGATATAACAGAAGGGGTTATGGTAATTGGTTTAATACAGTGCAGTCGAACCGGATTACAGGTTTTCAATAAGCAGTGATTCCTTTTTATTACACCGAGCCCGGCTGGTGTGTGCATAGTGACCCCACAAGCTCTGTGTTTATCATATTTTCATCTAACTCTGTATTTTCCCATAATACCTCATATCCAAAAACCAATTAGCCATTGGGAACTTTCTAATGACGTTCCAAAGCCCATGGCTTGCAGCTTCAGCCATGTCTGATGTATGGCGCGATGCTAACAATCCTGCATTATGTATTGCCATAAAGTTTGAGCTCCGTGCAGCAAGCAGATCAGCACCTTATTCATGAATACTTGACCAGAAAGAAGGGACAGTTCTGTGTGTATATGTTGGGCTTGCACACTCAGCAGTTATTCAGAAAACAACATATCAGTGGCTCATTAGGCCATGAGTGCTTTTGTACTCATGGAATGAGATCATGGGGCTGAATCCTCTGCTTTGCTGATAAACCAGGACAAAACACATTGTAGTAGTAAAAGTAGAAGTAAAAGTGCAAAGTAAGCAATTATGAGTTTTCGGACAGAAACCTGGAGCAGCAGAATACACAAAGTGCTTTATAACTCAGGTTTCAAATAATACAGAGTGGACTGTATCATCTGGTAGGTTGTGATGGACGTCTCCCATGTTTGCGGCTGCGGTCGGGTTTCAACAGATGGATGGAAAAGACAAGTCTCCACTGGACATTGAGGTCCTTTTAAGGGCTGAAATGGCAACCAAGAGGTCCACAATGGCCACTAAATGGACCCATAAAAGGCGTGCCAGTGTTGAAGTTTCTTAAGAGCCCAGCGGAGGAGGAAGGGGTGAGAACTACAGAACTACACAAGGTGCTCCGACCTATCAGAGCAGGAGGCAGAGCCATTGAGTTCAATAGTGATTGATTTATTGGTGAAGATATTAGCCCTCTGTGCCTGTTTCTGCACCATGAAGAGCGAGAGGGTTGTTTGTCGAGGCACACAGACAGACTCAGGGTGGTATGACTGACGCCTGGCTTACCTGTTTCCACCATTGTGGGGTTAGGCGTCGTGTTATGACAAGTTGACTCCATGTTTTTCATCGCACAAAATCATGTTCAAAGGGAATTTAAATAATGTCAAACCGACTGTTGGTTACTTGTATTGATTGACACATCTCTCTAAAATGAAACAAGTGAAATGAACGGCTGGTTAGATTTTTTCTACTCAGTCCCCAGGTGATGAAGTGATGCATTGTGGGTGTGGGTGTGATCTGGAATCTGCATAGTAAATTCTTGGTCAGCATAAGATTACCCAGCTTGTCACCATTTATCCATTACCCCCGGGCTCTGAGCTCTGACTTATGTGCTCCTGACAGGAAGTAAACACTTTGGCTCGCAAATCGTGAGGAGGAACTAAAGAGTGATGAAATAATCTGGGCGTTTTTCTTCCCCCTCCTCTTTTTACGACCATCTTGACGATAACGTGACAGCCGTCGGGTGAATATTGATCCCGGTTCTCACCCTGTCAGCCACAGCTGCACCGCATAACCCAGACAGACACCCGTAGGTGACATCTGGGGTTGGATCCATGTTGGGAATGGGCAAAGCCAGGAGATATAAAGACAAACATAAGCGGGGTCGTCACGGAATAGGGGACAAATTTCACGACAAATCGTTAACCCGAAATAAATAAATATGTGCATGCATTTCTCAGCATGGGAATCGAACCCCCTAACCATTGCAGTGTTGTGCTGGACAGGACACCATATTGTTGATTTGTCGAAGGTTTTTATTGAACTGGTCTTCATGTCGTACGTAGGGAAATGGCCACGAGCGGGACTTCCTGGACGACGGGCGCGTGTTCATAATGGATGTCTACAACCGCCACATATACCCCCGGGACGGACACGCCAAGCGTGAGTCAAGAGCTCTGTGTGTCCTCTCCTCTGTTGACTTCACTCATCATGCGTTCGGTTACAAATCCGTGACCTGAAATCGGAGACATTTTCTGAATGAGGCATGAGCTGAGGCTCACTCTATATCTGCACGATTACAATTTAGTCATTCAGGAAATGCTTTTTACCCCTAAGAGTACAGAAACAGGTCACCAGGGAGCGGGTAGGTAGGGGTCGGACGCCATGGATGCCTGCAGGTAGGCTGTCGAAGATTTGGGCATCGAACCGACAACCTTTTGTTTGGCACGCCCTAGCCACTGCACTATCCTGCCACCATCCGAAAATACATTACCTGCATAGTTAGACCCTCTGGGAGGCCCCTGCATTAAAGGACCTCATTTCCATAGCAGTGTCACACACATACATCTGAACAACATCCTCTAGTGGGGCCCGGGCATCAATCCCAGCAGCACTTAAATGATTATACATGCTTTTACTCTAATCGGTGCTGGGCAGGGAAATAAACATACAGCCCCGTATCCCCTGGGGCCGGGCTGGTGTCTCCTCCGATTCCAGCCCCTGGATGTAACTGGCTGCCATTTTAATTGTGTTGTGGATACACTCTCTCTACAGTTTGCCATTGACTTGTATGTTGCAAATCTCTAAAGCCAGGGCATCAGTGTGTCACGTTGCACTCTGCTGCTTGTACGCACTTAGGTCTGTTGATAAGTTAATAGTTAGACAGTAAGAAAGTATTGTATCAAATGCTCTGCTTCTGGAAAAACGCCAACGTTCTTTCTATTGCCATTAAGGTCGGCGTTTGTGAAGTTCATAACGTCTTCACGTGTAAACACATTTACATTCTGGTTGGCTTAAGATAAAGAATATACAATATCGTTCCTGTTTTCTTTCTATTTCCTAGACACTGACTTCAATGTGCCTTTTGTTGTTAAAAGGATTTTAAGAAAGCCTGGTCCACGAGGACATCTCTTTGTTCTTCATGTTTAATCCCATTTGAAGTTGAGTCCCTAAAGCTGTCTCTAGTTATTCAAATTCACAACTGACATTGACAACTGACAACTGAAAGCCTACTAATTGTTTAAAGTGCAGAAACAGACTGGATGATCTGAACATGGCTATAAGGTATAGCTTTAAGTAATGTGGGGTATGTATGGGCATGACTTTGCATTTTTACACAGCTTTTCTAGCCCCTACTTCCCCATGCTCCCCCGTGCTTTACAACCAACGCTTCATATCCATACGTTTACACATCACATTCACACACACACACACACACACACACACACACACACACACACTCCGGTATTGCTTGCTAGTCATGAAATAAAGATATTGACAAAATGATTGTGATGAAAACATATGCCCTCGAAACAATAGGTAAAACAAGCTGAAACAGAAGAGAGAAGGGAAATATCTCGTCTTATCTGTAGTCTGATTAGTCCACCGGACCACATTCTTCAATGGTTTCTTCATTCTTAGATATTCTGTTTGTAATGGCAATTTCTAAGCATATGATGATTAAGTTAGGAGTCAGGTGTGTTGTATGAGGACACATCACAACAGCCAGGAGCCAAGAAATTGAACCAGCAACCCAGTTTACACCCTAGCTCTGCCTGCTGTGCTGCTGTGCTCCCAGATGACAAACACTAGTCTGATCAAATCAGATGAAAGGCAAAGCGAGCTCTAGAGGTGGAGTATAGATAATTTATCAGTGCCAGACTGCTCACGGTGCAGGACCTGGTGTCTGTGGGCATTGATGCATATGTGGTGCCAATTAAATGTATTTCTGCTTTTATCTTCTGTACTGTAATGTAATATTCATGATTACATTTGAAAAACTGTTGACAAATATTTGTATTCTTTCAAACAAAGTTGGATGTGAGATTTCAGGTGTTCCCCCCCCAAACAACTCTGTTCCCAAACAACTCTGCAAAGAGATCGATGTGAGTTTTGATACATGAAGGAACCAGCGGTAAAGATGCTTGTAAAATAATGGTTTTCAAATCAACGGTTTGCAGCAGGGAACCAAGTGAGTCGCAGGATGGCCACAATAAAAAATGAAAATCATCAAAAATCTACGTTTGACTGAATATGACCGTACGTAGAAAAATGTGACGTATCTAATTTCTTACTGCCTCTTATGTTACTGCGCAAAAAATAATAGGCAGGTCCTGGGCCAGAAATACATGAAAACCAAGGGTTGTGATGGTTACCATCGCCTCCAGATGACTGTCTCCCACCCTTCCAGAGGCCATTAAGAGGAAGGTGGAGCTGGACTGGGGAACAGAGGACTCAGAGTACCTCCAGAAGGTGGAGCTCCACACGGAGGGGACGCTCAACGAGATGCGGCCAGACATCGTCGTCTACAACGCCGGCACGGACGTCCTGGACGGAGACCCCCTCGGAGGTCTGTCCATATCACCACAGGTACAACCTACACACCTGTTGTTATTGGATTAGTTTGTTTATCTTCTCATTCATTTCTTGTCTTCTTCTCTTTTTGTTTTCTTCAGTGTAATGGACATCTTTTACTACATTGTATCTTTCAAATCTGTGATTCTGATCTGATTCACATTATTTATTATTCACATTTATTGATCTGCTGATCGCCTGTTCATGTTTCCCTGCCTCGTCTTCGTCGTTTGTTTATTGTGCATGTTAAAGCACTTTGTAAACGTTGTTCTTTGAGGTTTATTTTTGCTATTATTACAACCTTTTAACTACCACCAAACATTCCCCATCCACCGTCCCAATCATCTAATTATCTGGTGCTTTGGAGATTGCTCCTTTCCGACTACCGACTAATGGATTAACTGTGTTGTCTCACTCGTCATCCTCAACAGGAGGAAGACGACGCATTAGGTTCCGACAGACTGTCAGGAATTCAGAGAAATAGGAAATTACCCCTAAAGGACTCATGGAGAACACCTGAGATGGATGACCTATTTATTTTATTCTTTCTTTCTTTTTTTTCTTCTCTCTGTCTCTCTCTCTGTCTCTGTCTCTCTCCCTCTCTCTCTCTCTCTCTCTCTCTCTCTCTCTCTCTCTCTCTGTCTTTCTCTCCCTCTCACTCTCTTCCTCTCTCTCTTTCTCTCCCTCTCTCTCCTCCTCTCTCTTTCACTCTCTCTTCCCCCCCCCTCTCTCTTTCTCTCTCTCTCTCTCTCTCTCTCTCTCTCTCCACCCAGGGAATCGTGGCACGTGACGAGATTGTGTTCAGAGCGGCGAGGAGGCGGGGCATCCCCGTTCTCATGGTGACGTCCGGGGGGTACCAGAAGAAAACCGCCCGCATCATCGCCGACTCCATCCTCAACCTGCATCGCCAGGGCCTGATTGGCCCAGAGGCGCTGGAGGGGGAGGGTTCATCGGTGCCCCAGCCAATCGGGAGCCAGAGCTCTGTGTCTGTTAGCTCTGTACTCACTTCTGTCTGAAAGACTTTCTTAAGTGTGTGTGTGTGTGTGTGTGTGTATGTGTGTGTGTGTGTGTGTCTGTGTGTCTGTGTGTGTGTGTGTGCGTGTGCATGTGCGTGTGTGTATATGGCGTCTGGTGGTTGTTTTGAGTGGCACTTAAATGGCACTGACATAACTTTACTAATGTACCTTAAATGATTCCTGAAAGGTTCATTTACATCCTTATTCAAGCCTATTGCGCATAAGAAGGAATTGGGTTCGAATACACAATCATGACAGGGTGTTATGCAATGTGTGTGTGTGTGTGTGTGTGTATGTGTGTATGTGTGTGTGTGGGCACACTAATTTAAAGCTCTGGCCGAATGCCAAGCAACTAATGCCAAACGACCAATTCCGTGAGCCTTCATCTAGGAATCAATTGAAAATTTTAATTATTGATGATCAATGTTAAAAAGGAACCATTTCTTTTGCATATAATGAGGAGAAATTATCACTTCAGAGTGATTAAACTCATATGTGGGTTTAATAGAATTGAGGAAAAGTACAATAATTATCATCAAACAGGGTTTATGATGGAAAATAGTCTTATGAAAACATTTTAATGGTCTCTATATACATTTTGTATGGTAAGCTACTTTTTGTTAGAAGTTTTGAATATGAATTATCGTAATGTCATTATTCACGTTAACTGGTTGATGATAGTCCTGCTGTGTTCTGCACTCCTAGTGAGGCCTGGAGGCCCATGGGGCACCCATGGGAGATTCTCTTGTTCTGTATAAATATCAGATTTCCAAACACCAATTAATGTCACTTAGGCACTTTAATAAGGTTTTTCCTAAAAATGATTCTTTCTGTGCTTGTCATACCTTCACCCTCACCCCCAGTGACTAAAGAATGTTAAAAAATAAAATAGTTAATATTGTCCCTTGAGGATTTTAAACTTCCAAAACTGTTCTATGATTATTTTTCATATTATTCAGTCTGTGTGTGTGTGTGTGTGTGTATGTGTGTGTGTGTGTGTGTGTGTGTGTGTGTTTGTATGAGGATGTGAAAGTAAATTTGCTAAAGCGACGGTGGGTTTTTGTGTAAATT
>OMNO01069308.1:2500-13711 GCA_900303215.1 Trachyrincus scabrus | reverse complement strand
CTCGTTATCAACACGCATGCACACACATGCTTGATTGCTAGGATGGTGCATAGTCAGACACATGTGCAAATGCACATGTACTAACTTGATTGACTAACTTCCATTTATTCTTCTATTTACTTTTAGGAAATTCAAGGAAATGTAACTTTAGGTTAAGGTAAGCCGCACTAGTCCCACTAGTTGTGCTGACAAAGACAGCAGCTGATGTGTTCAGGATGCCTGTCTCTGTTCAGATAGCACTCTGGACTGCCCCAATATTAGGCTGGGATCTGATCTTGTGTGACCTCCAATATTCCTCTTTGGACCAGAAATAGACGCAGAAAAGTATCTTGAACCTGCACAGTAAACATAGTTAGCAAATCTGATTCCTGTTCCTCGTCATGTCCAAAGTGACCTGGAAAATGTCTTTAGCACACTAAACTTGGCATTATTAAATGTCAAATCACGTTTAATTAATGATTTCACCATAGAGAATAAAGTTAATTTTATGTTTTTAACTGAAACTTGGTTAGACCAAAACAACAGTGGAGTAGTTGAATACGCTCCTCATTTTCTCCATTTCAACGTTATGAGTGAGGTCAGAGTAGGTAAGAAAGGAGGAGTATATCTTCTCTGTTTAATAATGCTCACCAATGCAGGCAGATATCATTTGGAAAGTTTGCATCCTTTGAATATCTTGCTCTCATATTGAAATCTGCCTCTCGCGTTTTACTAACCATTTACAGGCCACGAAAATACTCAGCAAACTTCTTTGATGAATTTACAGAACTGTTGTCTATTATGGGTTAGGGTTCGGGTTATGTATTCAGTTTGCCTGTCATTGCATTGTCGGTGATTTTAATATTCCACTCCACCGACAGCAGTGCCAAAGAACTCTGTTTTATTATGGACTATTTTGGATTGACTCAGCATGTGACACCCACTGCAAGGGGCACACGTTGGATTTAATTATCTCCAAAGGTCTTAATATTTCGAAGATTGTGGTAAATGATTGTGGTGTTTCTGATCACTTTTGTGTTTTCTTTGAGATGTCATGCATATTCAGACAGGTCTCAAACCGGTGTCTCAGCGAGAACACCACTACTCTATTTATGGAGGCATTCTCTGGTTGCCTGCACTCACTTTGGCCTCATCAATGATCTTGTGGATAGTCTCAGCTCTAAAATTACAAATATTATTGATGCAATTGCACCTGTGACCCATGGAGAAATTCCACATCAGAAAAAAAACAAAACAGAATGTCGGAAAGCTGAACGCAGATGGAGAAAAACTAAACTCCAGATACACAATGACATTTACAAAGAGAGACTTTCTATATACAATTCGATATTGAAAAAAAGCAAGAGAATCCTTTCTTTCTGACCTCATCAACAAAAAGATAAATAACCCACAGGATTTATTCACCACTGTTGATAGACTGACTAAAGTGTCAGTAGCTCCAGAACTCCTTTCTACTAAGTCATGTAATGATTTTGCCTCCTTTTTTACCAACAAGATCCAGAAAATTAGACAGGTCAGTACTTCCATATCAAACAAAACGTGTGTATCGACTCTACAGTACAAAAACAATTCTGGCTTGCATGACTCAATTGAATCCAATTGACCATGAAACCCTTGAGGAGGTTGTACAGCATTTGAAAACCTCTACCTGTAGCCCTGATGAGCTTCTTTAAGAATGTTTTAAATTGCATTGCGTCAGATACACTACAGATAGTCAACAGTTCCCTTCTAGTAAGTGAATTCCCACAGGCCTTGAAAACTGCCGTTATTTAGCCTCATCTGAAAAAGAATAATCTTTGATGCATCAGTAATTAGTAATACAGGCCGATATCCAACCTATCGTCTCTAAGTAAAATCATTGAAAAAGTTGTTTTCCTACAATTCTGGCGTCAATATTTTGGACATTTTTCAGTCTGGATTCCGACCCAATCACAGCACTGAGAGTCGGCTCTTGTCAAGGTTTTAAATGACATTCGCTTAATAACTGACTTGGAAAAATCTCAGTTCTAGTATTATTAGATCTCAGTGCTACATTTGATACGGTGGATCAACCTTTATATGCTCACACTTTTCCAAATTCTGAAAAACAACAATATAGCCTACCACAACTATGCAGATGATACTCTATTTCTATTATTTCTTTATCAACAGGTGACTATGATTCACTCATCAAGTGCATTGAGCAAATCAATGCCTGGATGTGCCACAATTTCCTCCTGCTGAACAAAGAACGGAAGTAATTATTTTTGGTGCCAAAGACGAAAGAGTTAAAGTAAACGCTTATATTGAATCTCTATCAAAATTTTCGAACTTGGTGTAGTTATGGACCAGCCACATAGCCACATTACAACTTTATTAGCCCCAAGACCATTACAAAATCAACCTACCATCACCTTACAAACAATGGGTTGATGTCCAAACAAGACCTGGAAAAACTCATCCATGCTTTCATTTTCAGTAGCCTTGACTACTGTAATGCCGTTTTCACAGGTCTCTATAAAAAAGCTGTTCCAACTCAACCAGAATGCTGCTGCTAGACTAAGACTAAGACAGACCACATTACTCCAGTGCTAAGATCACTGCACTGGCTTCCTGTTTGCCAGAGAATTGAGAAATATCAATATATCAAAATATAACTAGTAGTGTATAAAGCACCAAATGGTTTAGGATCAAAATACATCTGCTTGTGTGATATGAGCCCACTAGAGCTCTCAGGTCATCAGGGACCGGCCTGCTCACTGTTCCCAGGGTTACAACAACAAGCATGGTGAAGCAGCTTTTAGTGTTTATGCACCACAGACCTGGAACAAACTTCCAGAACATGTGAGGTCTGCATCAACACTTTATTCCTTTAAATCAGGGCTCAAAACATTTCTGCTTACCTCATCTTTTAATTAAAAATGTATATCTTACATTTTGTATTTTATTTTATTTATAATTAAAATGTTTTTTTATTTATTTTTTCTTGTATGTTACATTTCTCCTTTTCTTGTTTTATTATCTTTTAATGATTGTCCTTTTAATGTTTTTACATGTGATTTCTTCCTTTGTAAAGCACTATGAATGGCCTTAATAATAATGGTTTTAAATTTTCGCGTCCAAAATAGACTTGAGTCCTATACGAAGCGAGCAAAAAAACACAGCCCGCTACGTTCGTGCTCCGTGTGCTTTGTTAGGTTAAAACATTATGATTCTATTTCTGTTTTGGGTCGCGCTACAAATACAAACCTAAATTCCCGCTCTGTGTGCTTTGGGCTTAAGAGTCTCATCAGAAAGTGAAGCCACATGAAAAAGTAATGATGATATCGGGTCATATAAATAATATATAGTTATTTTACTACATCTGAGTGGATTATGAGTCCACCTCTAAAGAAAAAGCCTGAGGTGAACAGAATTGGTTCTAGAACTGTATTGGTTCTTCTCCTAGGGAACGTTTCAGCCCATCATGTAGGGGATGTAAACAAGTCTACGGTTGGTGTTTCTTATTTAGAAGTGTGTTCTGACCTTGTGCTGGAAGGCGGTCGACCTCCATGCGGAAGTCGTCCTTGAGGAAGAGGAAGCCGATGATGGAGAAGAAGTAGACGAGGAAGATGGCGAGGACGGCGGTGAGGATGATGGAGCGCCCGTTGCGTGTCACACTCTTGATCACGTTGAGCAGGGTCTCCTCGCGGATCACCAGGTCAAACAGCTTATTATAGGGTGGATGGGGGCGGGGGGGTAGAGTCTCATTATAAATCATGTGGACGAGGCCATCGACCAATGAATTACACGTTGAAAAAAGACCCCCAGTGATTCTATATTGTATACTATGTTAGCGAATTGTCTAATGTTCACTTAGACTGTTTATTCAATTTTTAATTACTCAAATGTGTTCATTTTTCAAGCTTGCTTAATTTGAAAAAGTACACTTGCAATATACTCCAGCCAATGCCTTTTCTTTTTCATCATTCATTATTTTAGTCTTCTTTTAATGGCCAAAGTTTTACCGTCTTTTTGACTGTTTTGAACAACGTGAGTGTTTTAAATGTACATCCTAATTAGGCCACAGGAGGCACATTGAGAATGTGACTCCTCAGTGTGTGAGATTTCACATGAATAAACACAAGGCTGATCGATTAAATTGCCTGTAAGAATCAAAAAATAAATAGAAAAAAACCCCTTAAATCCCAGGGACATCTTACTTACCAGGAAACTGTAGAAGAACTCGTGAGCGAAGAGGCCCAGCACGCAGATGAGGGCGTAGCTCAGATGGTAGATGAAGAGCATGTCCATCACCACTGCCTGGTATCCCCGGGTGAATGTCCCCTGGTTGCCCATGAAGCTCACGAGAAACACCACCTTGTTGAACAGCTGAGAGAGGGGAGAGAGAGAGAGAGACCAGAATAAGAGAGACAAAGTTTAGGACAATGACAAACAAACTGTCGTTCTTTTTAAAGGCCACATGCAGCATTTTATGCATTTTTCATTTTTGTTATGTCATTAGAAATACATCTAATGGTCACTATGAAGTTTCAGATCTAGTGCTATAAACTGAGTCCTTTTTCCTCACTGGCTAGCATGCTATTGCATGATGTTCACATGCCCAACAGAAGGATGCTTTAAAGAGGACAACTATCATTTGCAACATTTAAAAGGGGACTGTGAAGCTTGACTTCTTTTTGTTGACTTTTTTCTAATATAAGAGTCCTGCTTCATACACACAGTGAATATTCCCAGTCTGCAACATCAACTCAGTTTCCAAGGAAAATACCAGAAAAGTTGGAATGCTGGTCTGATTTGGAGAACTGAAATGGGAGACCAATGACGTCAATGGTCTAACTTTTGTGGGATTTTTCTCGGAGACGGAGTTGCAGACCGGGGATTTTCCCAGCACGGAATATGAAGCCGGAATCTGATATATTCGAAAACACAAACGCTCCCCCTTTAACTACACTTTGCATCCTTTTAACACTACACTTGGTGGCAGCTGGGCATCCCTCCATACTTACATTGGCAGCGCCCAGCAGCAGCAGAGCAGGGCCCAGGCCCAGAGTGTAGATGGAGCGCAGGATGACTGACACCAAGAAGAAGAGGATGCCCCAGGGCTTGGGCAGGACGGGCAGCAGGGTGGTGAACACACCCACCGCCACCCACAGCAACACGTTCCAGAAGGGGGGCAAGGTGCCTGGAGATGGGGGAGGACAAGACCACATGAACACATCAATAAAACCATCCAAATGATTTAGACCCATTACAATATTAGTGGTAATATGGCAATATGTTGAGGGACAATGGTTGGTGGAGGAGGTACAAGCATTTATTTGATCATTTAACTCAGAAAGAACTAATAAAGGAGATTCGAACATTCATTTACTGTAATGCAGTCTTAAGGACAATAAAATACACAATTTAAGCTATTATCAAGCTATTATTGCTAAACAAAGTCCAGGACAATATCGAGTGGCATGTCACTGTATTAACATTGTTTTGGTATACTGCCAAAAGCCTCAACTTTTAAAAAACACACACGCACACATACATGCACATACATGCACGCAGGTACACACGCATGCACACACGTATGCACACACGCTGAACTAAGTGCTTGACAGAACACTTTAGATCTTTGCTTTTTATTCAAAGAAATATAACAAAACAGAAGTATAAGCCTGATAGCAATGGCTGGTATCCAAAACACCAACCCTATCAACTCAATCCATATCTTTGTCAGGAAAAAAACTACTTAGCATCGAGATAACTAGTTAATCACAATAACAAGCATCTGTAGAACATCTCTTTTGGTTCCAAGTCTAAAAACATCAGAATGAACGTTTAGGTTTCCAGTGGTGAAGGCCAGTACAGGGTTCAGCAGGACAATGATGTTGGAATTCCAGGCACCACCATAGCTACCTGTGACCTGTCTCCGCCAGACACCCATAGAGCTGCATCTCTAATAGCAGCCGATCGCCACCCAAGGAAAGCACTCAGATCACGCCGCCCATCACAACCAGCAGGGATCAATCTATGAACTACCACTGGGCCTCAAGCACACTTTTTAATAGAATAATCACAACACAGGTAGCCAAAAGAAACAATTCTCACCCTCGTCTCCGTCATCGCCGAAGGGGTAGAAAACAGCCACGGCAATGTTGAGCAGGCAGGCCAGGTAGAAGGAGATGCTCCCCCATAGAGAGATGTGTCGGGAGAACCAGAACAGAGGCTTGTTTTCTGGGGGGAGAGAAAATGTGTTTAAGCACAGACATCCGCTAGCAAAACAGACGCACATAGAACTATACATCCTAGTGTAAGTCAAACAAAGAATTGCAGTAGAAAAAGGGCTGTGGCTCTTGAAGGTGCTGTAGGTAAGATTTAAGAGTTACTACTTGAGTGTAATTTGTTAGAAATGACATAACCATCCGTCAGCCATTAGTGAGTGAAATGTGCTGTGAGAATATCTGTTTCAAGTTGTTCCTGCCTCTGTTTGAGCCAATTTAGATTTCTGACCAATCACGGTATCTCTTCCCTAATTGGTTGCTTGTCAATCACAGGTGTGTGAAATGCAACACTTCTCAATGCCGGAGAAACGTAGGGAGGGACAGAGCAAAGAGGGAGGGTATATTTTTGTCTTTGGTTGTTTAGTTGCATGTCAAAGTTTCATAAAACCAAAAATTGTTTTTGGCGACTCACTGCGGATCTTCTTCTGCCATCTCATCTCGTTGTAGAGGTGGTCAAACTGCTGGAAGAAGTCGTTGACCTTGCTGCCCTGGTCATCCCTCTCGGTGGTGGTGAACACGCGCACCTGGGACTCCTTGGTCAGGTACTCACAGATGTTGGGGACAGGGAACACCAGCTGCTCCATGCTGCGGTCGTGACGCACGATCTATACGGAGACATTTCTCTTTTAGTGTCAAACGCTGGCTTTCTTCACAAAGGGAGGCTCCCTTGGAACCATTTTTTCTACTTAACAAAGGAATATTGCATAATTGTTTGGCTTAAGTACAACGTGAAACACCCTTCAGACGCTGTCTTGTGGAATATTTAAAGGTAAAACTGGATACTATGGAGGAAGGAAACGGAAATGGGATTTGAGTATTTGGGATTTGAATTGCAAAAATTAAAGATGACTTTCAATTCATGTTGACTTCAACTGTTAAATGGTTGTATTTTTTTAATTCTTGGTCTGTGAACTTTGGAGTTGATCTAATTGGATGCCGGTGGGTTTTACCTCTATCTGCGCTGTGTGATCGGCGTAGTAACGGAGGGCGTCGTCCTCGTGGTCTTCATCCAGCTCAGCCCCCTGCACCGAGGCCACCCCCGCTCTCAGAAGCTGCTGCAGCACCTTACTGTGGCGGGCCAGCTGGTGGAACAAACCAATCTCACTCAAATGACTTCACCGTCACAGATGGTGCTTTTAACCTCTGTAGCTGTAAATCCAATGACAAATCACGCTAAACATCAAATGATCAGAATGGTCAAAAGCCCAAATCTATTTCTTTATTTAGATATATTTTTATAGTTCTTTCATTTTGACAAAAAACATTTTGTCCATAGTTGACTCCAGTAGGAAGTGATCTGCTAAGGTTGAGAGAACCAGTAGGAAGTGATCTGCTAGGGTTGAGAGAACCAGCAGGGCAGTAGGAACTAGGAATGCAAGAAATACCCAAAAATTATAATCAAATACACGGTCCAAATCTCAGTGAGTACTCGTTTTGTATGCGCTTTTTTTGTGCAAAAAAATATCCAAGACAGTTTCCACTAATTTACACATATCAAAAGTCAGTTTTAATCTGAATTTTATACAGTCCATGTTTTTTACTGTTGTAAAGCTAGCAGGATACACTTCTAAACAGTGTGTTTTTTTGAAACGTGAACGACATTTTGACCAAATGATAGCTCTATAGAGAGGAGTGCTGCTGCCCGACGGTTTCGCTTGGAAGCTTGGAATCTACTGGGCAGGTTAGACACCGCTAGACACACGGGACTCATACTGGTGATCACGTCTTTAGTTCACCCGTCTCCTGGGCAGGTTAGACACCGCTAGACACACGGGACTCATACTGGTGATCACGTCTTTAGTTCACCCGTCTCCTGGGCAGGTTAGACACCGCTAGACACACGGGACTCATACTGGTGATCACGTCTTTAGTTCACCCGTCTCCTGGGCAGGTATACACCGCTAGACACACTGGGACTCGTACCGGTGCTCGGGTCTTTAGTTCACTGCGTCATATCGCTAATTCAGAGTGTGAATATCTGTTGAATATCCAATATCTCAACTTGTTGAAACTGCATAAACTGCTATTGAGATGTGTGATGTTTTTAATACACTACCACAGCAGCGCTATCCTCCTATATATTTAACTTTCAGTTTTGTTGTCGGGATGTTCCTGGCGGGCCGTCATTATTGTAAAACTTGTGGAACATGTGGAGAACTCCGCCCACCCAGGCCATCTACTAAACATTGGCAAACGAACCTGTTTTATACAGCCTCTCAACAACAGTGCATTAACAGTGCATTAATGATATATCCTGCTCCAAAACTTGCAAAATACATATCAACATAATATATAATGTATTCGTAAGATGTCAGAAAATTACTACAAAACGATATTTTTGTAATCATTTATGATGTGCTTGACGAGTACTCGTTTACTCAAGTCCACATTTGCGGTACGGTACCTGGTGGGCCAGGATGTAGATATTATGCCCAACGTCTTTGCACTTGATCTGATCTCCCACGCTTTCCTCATCCAGCTCGGCTTCCACGCCCTGGGCATAGGCCTCCTTCATCACATCCACCTGCACAACCGTTGGTACAAATTCAGGATAGGGGTCGTGGCTAGGGTGTACTCCAGCCCAATGGCCTACCGGTAGGCATCCTTGCTCTAAAATTATATATTAACCCTTACCTGCTCCCAAATTACCAAAATGTAATGTAAACTTAAACCTAAATAGTAATTAACACTCATTTTAGGTTAGCTCCAAGCTTTGTGCATGTGTGTGCATGTTGTGATATCACGAGGGGCTTATTGAAGACACTAAATTCCCTCCTGCTGGCTGCAGGACTACAATTCAAGATGCCCCATCACGAAGAACTACAATCCCCACAAGCAGCCAGACAGGAGGAAAAAAAATGGCACACTGATTTGCTGCATTTTATTGCGTTTACATTTTTGTTTTGTTTAGTAGAAAATAAATCCAGAATGCTTTTCTTTCCAAAATATTTCATTTTCTACTTGTTAAACACACTACTGAAGACACTACAAGAAACAAAACACTTTTCTCACCAGTTCATTAGGTCTCATTTTAAACAGGATCTTCTCTGCATTCTCACTGTCATGGCGACTCTCCATGATGGCCAATAGCAGCTTGGAGGCATTGTTCTACAACAGAGAACATAACAACTACCTGAGCTCTGCAGGGTGAATACGGTATAGGTCAACACTGTATTACGTGCATTTAATGCATAATGCATTTAATGTTGTTCAATGCATTTAAAGCTAAATAATAACAATTAAAAAATGTTTTTACTAGTATAGCTAGTTTCGTATTGAAACATCAACATTGTGTTAATAATAAAATAACAATTATAGTATAGCCCATCCAAACTAACAATAACATGTTAGCTCCATAAACATGCTAGCTGCTAACCTTTAGTTCCATCACCAAATCCAGCCGGTTCTTTCCAAGGGGGTTGATGGGGTTTACAATCAGCGCGATGATTATGTCAATGCCGTTTGACTCATGTTTGGCTATACAGGACTAGAGAAAAAATAAAAGACAGGACCATCGTCAAGACACCTGACAAGTGTTGGAATCATGAGACAATCAGTGGTGGAATTACATCAAAGCCATTAGGCAGAGGCCTGGAACAATAGCAGGGCTATGGTTAGCGCCGGTGAAGTACCGCAAATAACAATATTCATCCACACAGCTATGCTACTGTTCTCTGGAGGTCATAATGACACTTCTATTGGGTTTCCCACAGTTTCGTAACCTTTGAATGGCATTTGAGGTGGAGGTGGTTACTAATTCATCACCTGGTTCTCGTGGCAGGGTCCCTGACAATACTCTGTGATGGTTTCCAAGGTCTGGCGCACCAGGTCTACGTTCCCCTCGTTGATGTAGAGGCCCAGCAGGCCCAGACCCCCTGTGGTGCTGCCGCAGATGCAGTCCAGGAACTGCAGGGTCTCACACACCAGGTTGTAGTTGGTCTTGTTGTTCTGGTTGCGCAGGAAGTTCTTCAATGGAGGGAAAAATAATAATAAATAACTAAACCTGTTTGCCTGACTTGTTGTGATTTATGTCATTAATTTATCATTGTATTTTATATATTTACAAAGATGGACAACCAAAAGGGTGCGCAAAAATGGATAGGTGCCACC
Organism: Trachyrincus scabrus; assembly: GCA_900303215.1. Lineage (NCBI taxonomy): Eukaryota > Metazoa > Chordata > Actinopteri > Gadiformes > Macrouridae > Trachyrincus > Trachyrincus scabrus. Next base: position 3,347 of record OMNO01069308.1, on the reverse strand, counting down.
AAATCTGAATGTGGTTCTGTAAATCCCCATGATAGTACATAATGCCACTGTGATAAACAAACCTGATCATGACCAAACAAACAAACTATTTTTACATGAATCCCCTCAGGTGGCTCCATACCTGCAGGTTGGAGTTGTGGTTCTCACAGAGCAGCTGCATGTATCTCAGGATGGGTTTCATGATGGCGATGGCCTGGCTCATCTGGCTTTCCTCCAGCGCCTCCTCCGCCGCGGGGCCCTCGCTGCCCTGGCCCAGGCTCTCCAGCTCGGGGTCCAACTCCTTCCTGAAGGCACAGAAGGCCTTGGAGGTGGCGGACGAGGCCTCCTTCAGCTGCCCTCGCATCTCCTCCCTCATGTGGAGGCCAGAGTCCTTCCCTGCTGCTCAGCACACACACACACACACACACACACACACACACACAGACACACACACACACACACACACACACAGTCAACCCAACTCCATGGGATTCAGTAGAGGAAACGCGACTATTAGTAATTACTAATAGTTGCGTTTATAATGGAAAAACAAATTATTATAAACATTTTTATTTTATTTTATCTGGATACAAAGGCCTTTGTCGCATAGTGGGTAGTAGTCTTTACGTGGCGTAATGACGAGACCTTGGGAGGATTAGTGTGCACGTGTGTCCCAACACTGAATAGTAAGTAAGCCTTTCTCCCGCCACAAAGCCTCTGCAAGTCTTTTGGAAAAAGGAAAAAAAAGGACCACACATACAGTAAGAAGTAATTAGGTGGTCTTAATCTGTGTGTAAAGCTTCGTTATAGCCCCCGGAAACAGCTTACACATTTAACCCCATTTATAAGGTCTCACCTTTAAACAGCT
>OMNO01069306.1:0-15012 GCA_900303215.1 Trachyrincus scabrus | reverse complement strand
TCTCCATCAGGTGCTGACCTCGTACAGCAGCACCTTCAGCAACAGACTCATTCCACCCAGGTGTACTACAGAACGCCACAGGAAGTCCTTTCTTCCTGTGGCCATCAGACTCTTTAATTCATCTACCTCAGGCCGTGAGAGGGACAGTGTAGACACAGTGACCTGAGGTCAACGCACAGTAATTTTGCACTGTAATTCAATTTGCACTGTACTTTTCACATGTCACTTTTCAGTATTCATCCGAGTTATTTATTAGTATCTATTACTGCTAAATGGCACTATACGTATTGTTGTATATTGTATATACCTACGTATTACTGTAATTTGTTGTAAATTTGTAATTTGTAAATTTGTTCAATTCACCATTCACCTGTCAATACATTTAGTTTATACTTAGTTGTTTAGTTTAGTTTAGTTGTTTGTTATTTAGTATAAGTATATTTAGTGTACATTTATTCCCCTCTGTTTCAACTGTTGCACCTTAATTTCCCTCGGGATAAATAAAGTCTCTTGAATCTTGAATTTAAACAAAACATTCCTGTGAACCATGCTCATATGTTCTGTTTGTCTTAAACAGGTATGTCTGAGTCTGAACAGACTTTGAAGGGGACATCACAGATAAAGATATTGTCTCCTGAAGAGATTGAAGGCATGAGAGTAGTATGCAAGGTAAGAAAACCTACTGGACTCGCTTGTGCATGGGGAAATTAAGAAATGTATATTATACTATAGATTAGGGCTGTACTCAACGTAATAAAGCGATCTAAAGCTGGCCGCGAAAGACACTCGCAGTCCAAGGCACCGTGGGTCTAGTGCTGTTAACTGCTGGAACATGACCAGGATCACCTCTCTTTTTGCCTCTCTTTTGCTTTAACACATTGCTTTGCCGTTTCAGTTTTCAGTTAACATCGATAGACCCACTGCGGATTGTCCCATATAGTTCCCCGCTTGAGATTGCGATGGATCAATCAAGTCAAGTTCTTGACTTCACTATTGATTTACATCCTTGTGTTGCATGTCAATCAATTGCATATAAACAAGACTGAGTTAACATACACAGCTCTAGATCTATCAATCTACAATAATGGTCCAGATACCTTTTTTTCCATTGTGGCACTTGCCTGTTTGGCTCTCATTGGATCTAACATGACATACGTCTCCTTGTGAAGCATTCATTCTCTTGTACTAATTATTTTCTCTTTCCCATGATTAATATGGAACTGAATTCCTGTATCTTAAGCCTCTCTCATATTTTATGCGACTGCGATTAAAACGAACCGCAATTGTTCGACTGAAATAATTTGAGTCTACTCAGGGCTCTCTGAACGACGATTCGACTAATCGACCCTTAGGGTACAGCCCTATTTTAATTTCGCATTATTGTACAATAATATTGAGAGAAACACAGTGTTGTTGCACAGGTGCTTTTGTTTGAAATGTTCATGTTGGGTACAAAATACCAACTCCGGTCTCTACGGAAGCTATTGTTGTTTTAATAGATTTAATGAGGAATGTAATTTGTATTTGTGTGTACATCTGTGCTGGAATAGTACAATTCTTTAGAATGTCTACCTGTAATGTTTACTCCTTAAGTCGACTGCCTCTATTTACTGTATTATATCGTTCATTTTCATTCTTGAATTCGTGACTTGACTATTGTCTTTGATTTGGACTTTGTAGCTGGCACGAGAGGTCCTGGATATAGCAGCCCTGATGGTTAAACCTGGCGTCACTACTGAAGAAATTGACCACACAGTGCATCTGGTAATATTTCACCAAAGACAACGTATATCATAAGTGGCTATGTATACCAAATGTGCTTAGCGCTCATCCAACAGGATCAAAAAACAATGCATTGGAGTTTATCATTGGCGGCACCTATGGCGATAAACGGTAATTGCCGGTGTCTTTTTGGACCTTGCTTCCCAGAGATCAAAAACAATGTCGCATGTGTGAGGTCAGTTGGTTTACTGGCAACGCTAGCAGAGACCGGAAAAAAACAGTATGTGTTGAAGTGAGTTGAAGAGTAGAGTCTGTTGCTTTAGCTCCGCCTACCCTCTCTGGCGGAACAGCCACTGCCGGGTGATGGAAAACGTGTCACTAACTGTGCGGCGCTTGTGATTTTTAACATTCATAATACTGCAAATGCAAGGGCTTCCATCAGTAAGCCATAGGCTCAATCACCATGTGTTACCTCATTCGGCGATAGATAGTGACTTAACAGACATTTATTTACATGAAAATCTTCCAGATTATTCCTTTAAAGCTCCACTACCTACATTTTGTTAATACCATGTTTGGTCAGTAGATGGCGGACTAAGATGTAAACATCATCCCCAATCCCTCCTCCCCTCCCTGCTAGTACATCCACGAAGCCAAAAACAAAGAGAGTACAGCTATGGCTCTGACATTGTCAACAAGCATATCACGTGTTTCAGTACATTTCTTCATTTGAAGTTTGTGATATTGTGTAGGCCTATAATTTCTTTTCCATAATCATTGAACACAAAAATTGACTAATTAGCTTATATTAGCCTTCTGGAAAATATAACCAACAGCAAAAGTAATACTTCTATATTGAACATGGCACTTGTGTTATGGCCTGATATTACAAATATGCAATTGTGAATGTAACTGTTATAACTATAACATTCAATAATTTTAGTCAGTACAATTTCAATATGAGACTCAATATTGAATATGTCAAGTAAATCGAGTCATAGTAAGGCCAAGAATGTTTATTGTTAATTTGTATTGCAGAGCTATATTCAGGAGATGCCTGTGGAGGAGTGGCGAGAACTAGGCCTTTTTCATAGGCAGCCATGATGTCTTCCTCCATCTCTACTTTAATAAGCTGTGCATGGATTGGCGAGGGTAATTGCGGCATCCCCTCAAGTGAAGGCTCAGACTCGTCGGGGATGTCACGGGTGGTTTCTTCAACAGCGATGACAGGCAGATGTCAGAGTTTCGGTCTGGACAACAGTGCACCACCCAACCTGAAGGGCGCATTGTAGACAGGATTAGAGCCAATTATTGCCTAATATGAAAACATACTCTATTAGAGCAACCACGTTCAGACAGAGGTTCTGATAGCACACTGTGCTCCTGAGCTAAACGTATCATTCTCATTATACATCCATGAAACTGATACATGAGCGCTAATCTAGCAACATGGGTGACGAAGAGGAGTGGCGTCTCTGTGTGAAGGCTTCTCAGCTGTTCCGTGTATGTTAATGCGTAATAACCGTGCCTCATGGAAAATGACTTTTGGAAACTTAATTCAATCAAACCACTAAAAACATGCGTTGTACAATTCCCTATTGTACATGTGTCCTCGTGGAAAAACACAATGAGATACGTTGTTGATACGCTGCGAAGCATTCACATCAGAATGTGACCCTGTAGCGCAACGTTTGTTCATGCAGAGAGTAGACCTACTGCCGGTGAAGCCTTCCTTTTGTATGTTCGCATGGTACGATAATCACCAAAAAAAAAATGTTTTCAAACGTGGTGCTAAACGCCACTGAACACTAAACAACCGCAACATGGGTTATACAATTCTCTACCAAAAAAAACGTTTGCTTATCCATGCAGCTCTATTCAACGACTGCAGTCGTGGGTTTGCGGCTATACATGCACACCACGTCCTACACAAAAATTATGACTCACAGTGAAAGACCTTTCAGATTTTGCACTATGTGTATTCTTATAATCACATTTGCTACTAATGGCTACAAAAAACAGAGGAAGAAAATACTACTCACGCATCAAGAAGGAAATTTGCTACTTCGCTATCCAATGCCAGCTTCTTTCAGTGCTCTCCATCAAGGAAAAGCTAATCCAATAATGACACAGTTTTTTTTATCTGTCCTTGCAAAGAAGATTCTTTGCTTTTACTTGTTCAATTGTTTTTTGAAAGAATGTACTGCAAGCGAGACCTGTAGCTACTTATTATGCTTATTAATTTGCTCAGAGCCTCGTCTATCAAAAAGAGGCGGGACACCTCAACAACATCAACAAAGGAAAATGAACTTAAACAGCTTTATAAACAGTGATGGGAGGTGGCCGGGGAAGGTGTTGAGGATTGAGGTTTAGTCACTTTTCATAGAAAATGGTTAGAAAAAGAAAGTAGAGTGGTTAGGTAATGCAGCTTTAACGTTTTCTTGCAATATTGTTTCCATTTCAGTTTCCTGACCCGCAAGTTCCTCCGTCTTTCTTGTCCCATTCATTGGTTGTTGCATACAAGAAAACGTAATTGTTAGTTGTTTTTTTTAATGGATGAGGCTACAGTTACATATGGCATTTTCTCAGGTAAAATATATACTGTAAAATATAACCCTATATTGTTGATAACCTAATTAATTGTACATATTAATTTTTGTCTGTCCAGGCTTGCACAGCAAGGAAATGTTATCCTTCCCCTCTAAACTATTACAACTTTCCGAAGTCCTGCTGCACATCTGTCAATGAAGTGATCTGCCATGGAATTCCTGACAGAAGACTCCTGCAGGACGGTGATATCCTCAATGGTAGGTTCCCAAACGGCAGATATGGAATTATGACGTATGAGCATTTATTGTGTTGCTTTTATTTAGATTTGATCTACTGTTTACTAGTTTCAAACCTTGAAGATTATGTTAAATACAAGATAATCTAGATAACAAACATTTGAATTATAAGTTTGGACTTGTTGATCCAGCTCTGTTTAAAAGAACATTGGGCAAAATATATGCGATAGTCAAACATTCAGAAGCTGAGATGGCTGTGATGTTTATATATTAGATTCCTCGCATGCTGTAAAAAATAAACACACTGACTGTATCATACAGTGGACATCACCGTCTACCACAATGGTTTCCACGGCGACCTTAATGAGACCTTCTATGTCGGGGAGGTGGATGAAGGAGCCAAGAAACTAGTTCGAACCACCTATGAATGCCTTATGCAAGCTATCGATTCAGGTAAGGTTTCAATTCATTTTTTTCTTCATTTGGATTCAGAAGATTTTATTGCAAAGAATTGACCTTGGTGCTGACGTCATGTGGGACAGAGCATGCAAGCTCCCAGCCACATGACACGAAATTCCTAAGAAGGCAAACTTTGTGCGGCCAAAGCCAACAAACACAATGACAGAGCCCCCGAAGTCCACAGAACCGCCACCCCAGCCCAGCTCCACCTGTTTACGCGCCTTGTGTTTGACACGTGTGCCTTAAACAAACAATGACACCTCATCCAGGATGAGGTGTGACACCTCATCCACTACTTACTCTTTAAATAGAGCGCACGTAGACTATCGTATTTAGCGCTCCACGCCCTGCCTATTATTTCCCCATTCATCGAACATCGAGTGGAAGATATCTCTAATAAAACGTTCACCACTCACCGACATGACTGCGTTTGTTGCTTGCTATAATCCAACGTAGTCCGGGCAGTGAAACAGATTTTTTTGCAAGTCTTCAAAATATTACTTTTAAGATGCGTTTGACTGCAAAACACCTGATATTTTCAATGTCCCGCTTTGCTTTTTTTTTGTTTTGACTAATCTTCCACTCGATGTTTGATGAATGGGGAAATAATAGGCAGGGCGTGGAGTGCTAAGTGAGCCACTACCAGTGGCACTCTACCAGTGTGTAGCGCCCACCTGGGTGACACACAGCAGCCAGTATGCACCACAACGCTCACCGCACACCGGCTCTCACCGTGGAGAGGTGAGGAACTATCCAATTAGAGACTGGGGGATGATTAGGTAGCCATGTTGGTACAAGAGCCAAGTTGGGAATTTGACCAGGAGACCGGGGTTAGCGCCCCCTACTCTTGCGAGTGCCATGGGATCTTTAGTGACCACGGGGAGTCAGGACCCGTCTCTGTCCTGGGGTGTTGGGGATATTACGTAAGCCAGAGGGATGAGCACCCCCTGCTGGCCCTCCAATACCTCTACCACCTCATTACCGTGCAAAAAAATTACAAAGGGAGAAACATGGCAAATAAAAAATAAAAATTATAGAAAATAATAATGTATTCAATTATTTTACTTTTTCACAAAATACTTTTCGTTTTTTTACAGTGAAGCCTGGAATTCGCTACAGGGAACTAGGAAACATCATCCAGAAGCATGCTCAGGCAAACTGCTTCTCTGTTGTGCGGAGCTACTGTGGCCATGGCATTCACAGACTGTTTCACACAGCTCCCAATGTACCACACTATGCCAGTAAGAGACACACATACACACACACACTCTCTCGCACACACACAACCATGTAATTGTACACCAAGCTTTTTTTGTTTGTACTTTTCTTCTTTTCAGAAAACAAAGCGGTCGGAGTTATGAAGCCCGGCCATGTGTTTACTATTGAGCCCATGATATGTGAAGGTGGGTTCAGTCATTTTTTTTTTTCCTCTTTGCGTCACTTAACTATACTTGCGGACGCGCATTCATGTTCTATTACGTAGATGTTATAAAATACCGCCCCCCCCCCCTTTACCCTCCAGGTGGTTGGCAGGATGAGACGTGGCCTGATGGCTGGACAGCAGTGACCAGGGACGGTAAGCGTTCGGCCCAGTTCGAACACACCCTGCTAGTCACAGAGACTGGCTGTGAGATCCTGACCTGCCGACTGGATGACAAGGGTGACGCCCACTTCATCAGCCAAATTTAGGTCAAGGTATAAAATGCGGCAAGGACTCTGATCTGCCAATACATCTGTAGTTCAGAGACCCACAGAAATTGTAAAAATCCAAAAGTTGATACACAAACCTCACGATACGTGGGTCCTTCACCCTAATCTGTTATCTTACATTTACATATTGGTCACTCCGATGTAATGGAAGTTCTTGAATGTGTTTTAGTATCAAGTGTGGATCTGCTGTTTCATCAGTGGGAGTTATTCTATAAATCTCACATCACTTAGTGATGGGTTCGTTATAGGCAGTACCAGTTCTCTCTTATGGCTGTCTGACAATTGGACAAAAAAAAAAATGTTTCTAACAGACGAAACAGAACCAAGAATGACTACTGACGACACACCTCCCCTAAACCCATTTATTTTGTTCAAGTTTGGCTTTTGAAATAATGTCAAATGTAATTGAATAACATTTAGTCTTTCAAGTGCTGAGATTTTTAATATTCTTTGTGTAGTGCCCATTTGGTGCTTCATGAGTCAGATCCTTGTGTAGCAAATCAAGCCTTAACATTAAAAAATATTTGCTGGATGAAGTAAGTTGTTTCTTAGTCCATTCCATCCATCGTCAAATACTTCCACAGTGGGATTAAAGCTGGTGGTATACTTAAGTAACTGTCAAATAGTTACATTTTCCCGTTACAGTGGAGGAGACTGCTTAAATGTGAAATTATGGTGATACAATTTTATATTTACACATGGAGCAGTGCTCGAACCAACCACAATTAATGTCAAGTATTTAACAATTGGTAGCATACCCTTTATAACATTTCATTTCAATTAATCATATTTTAATTGGCTCCAAATCCTGTTCAGGAATGTAGGACTGAAGTACAAGTCACAAATTACAAACAATTTAAAATATTTAAATTTTAACTGGTCTTGGTCAAATGATGACACGCATTCTCAACAAAGTTCAAAATAACATTTTGTTCAACTAAGTCATTCATGTACAAAATGTTGTACAACTGAAAACCAAGACGTAAATCCCTGGCCTTTGGTGTATCTAGTAGTTGAGGACGACACGGATACTGGAAGATAAAACAGAAGATTGGCAAAGGTGAGCAAGGCTGCTTGAAGAGTATACATGATCTTTTCTCATCTTTCCAGCCAACCCATAGCTACAGTCCATGCTGCGAACAAACATGACATAATACAAGTCTCCATTTGTATGCACCAGTCCTCTCCATTTAATGACACTGCTGATTCATGACTAACTTTAAGCATATTTATTAAAGAATAGTAATTTAACCTTAAGCAGACGAAGCAATAACATAACCCGTCCGATTCTGGAGAACATCTCCACATGCGGTCAGAACTAGGGTGTTAAGATGTATGAATTAAACCTAATGGAAAGTGATCTGATTTAACAATAGAAAATATATTTTTATGAGTTGCTGGGTCTATCCAGTGTGGCATTAATGCGCTGCAGTAGTAGGTGGCTGCAGTGGTAAACTAAATGCATTGAAGGCAATGCCATTTAAATTTCATACTTCTAAAGAAATGACTTACCATTTCCCAGCGCGCATAAGATCAAAACCATCTTGGATCTTCTCAAAGGGCAGAGTATGGGTCACAAATTCATCAACCTTGAGCCTTTTGTTCATGTATTCTTCGACCAGTTTGGGTACACTTTCAACACTCTTATACCCTTGAGAAAAAGAAGTTAGTCAACGGGACACAGGAGGGTAATTACTGTATTTCCCTCCCAGGATGAATAGCGTTAGCGTGGTATTGTGCACATATGCAAATATTTGATTATAAAGGATCAGATCAACCCATAGCAAGATATAATCCCATTCATTTTCATGTATGTGGACTGGTGGCATATTTAGTCACCATTCCATATATTCGTCATATGATTGCAATTTTCTGAAATGTTATTTTGCAAATTGCCACAGATCCTCGGACAATCGAAGTCTGGACAACTTTCACGTGAAGCATCTAAAATGCAAACATTGGCTAGCATAGTAACATGCGGTAAGGTACAGACAACCCTACTCCAGCTGGATACCTCCGAATGCTGTGCCTTTCCATGTGCGTCCAGTGACCAGCTGGAAGGGGCGTGTGGAAATCTCCTGCCCTGCTGCAGCCACACCTATGATGACACTGGTACCCCAGCCCTTATGACATGCCTCAAGAGCTGCTCTCTGAAAAAGACCATGTAAACCAATAGCAAACAAATGGTACCAAAACATTTGTACCATGTGGTCTCGTCACAATTTACATCCTGAGCTGCAACACGTACCAAAAACTTTTTGGAACATCAATTTTAGACCCAAAAAAACGAATGGATTAGTTAAAACATGTAATATCTTGTCTTTGTAATGTTTAACAGGATTTGCAAATTTCCAAAGTTTTTATTGACATTTTAGGTTTGGTTTGTAAACTTAAATTATTGTACTTACCATGATCCCAGTATTTCCTACACACTCAAAAGAGTAATCGACCCCACCGTCTGTCATCTCTACTAGGACTTGCTCGATCGGCTTGCTGTGATCTTTAGGGTTCACCAGATCAGTGGCACCAAACTCTTTGGCAATACCAAATTTATCTGGGTTGACATCAATTCCGATAATCCTGCTAGCCCCAGCCACCCTGCAGCCCATGATCACTGCAAGACCCAACGCTCCGAGACCAAAAACTGCACAGGTCGACCCGGCCTCCACCTTTATTGAAATGACAACCAAAACAAAATGTTTTCATGATTTGGATTTTAAAGTTTGCGTTTTTGCAAATACAATACTATCATATTTTGCTGCACCAAATACTGACAAGTTTCTTCAATTCAATACCACACTAACTTTATTTTACTGCATACACATTTACCTCATTAGAATGTTATTTCTAAGTCATGTTATTCTCCTTTTAAGCAGGAATAGATACGTTGCATTTGTTTAAATGACACGAGTACGTCAGCGTACATATTTAATGAAAATAACAATTTTAGGTCACAAACTATAAAGACTGACCTTGGCAGTGTTGAGAGCAGCTCCATAGCCAGTAGAAATGGCACAGCCAAGCAGGCAAACCTTATCCAGAGGGGCCGTTTCATTCACTTTGGCTAGAGATATATCAGCAACTACAGTGTACTCTGAGAATGTGCTACAGCCCATGAAATGAAACAGGCTTTTGCCCTTGCATGAGAAGCGAGAGGTCCCATCTGGCATCAGTCCTTTGCCTTGTGTCAGCCTTAGAAAAAATGTCAGGTGCAAATGGAAAAGTTTAGCTGTAGGTGAATATGATCACAAAACACATGAGTCCATCTCTAAACCAGTGCACATACCTGATCTTTTGACACAAGTTAGTTTTTGGACTCTTACAGAACTTGCACTCTCCACACTGCGGGATGTACAGGGGTATAACGGCATCACCTTAAAGATAAATGTGTAATTACTGTATAATCCCCACCATCCTTGCATGCATTATGCTAGATTCTTGTTTGTGTAGTGCATGTTCTTGGGTCGTCTTTTATAGCTCCGGGAGTATGCAATTGAATCTGGTCCAATGACCAGATTAACCATCAATGCAACCAGCTCATTCATATAGATATATAAATATATTGTTTATTTGTATTCTATTATTTTCCCAACCCCCAATAGCTGTATACAGAGGTACATGTCTTTATGTTGTGCCTTATTGTTATTCTGCCTTGACTTGCACTGTTTCTATTTCTTTGTGATATTCGCTCTATGTGAGGTTAGAATACCTGATTGGAACTTTGTTACGCCCTCGCCAACACTTTCAACGATACCGGCACCCTCATGTCCCAGAACCGCAGGGAAGACTCCCTCTGGGTCAGAACCACTCATGGTGTAGGCGTCAGTGTGGCAGATACCTGTGGCCACAATCTGAAACAGTATTCCATTTAGATTATTGGCACTGCACTCAATAACTGATGTTATGGTTATAGTTAATGTAGCAAAGCAGGAACATTATAGATTATGTGGGAAATCTAGAGATTCTGCTAGCTACATTTAATGTCTCTCTCTCACACACTATTTAGTAAATTAATACCACCAAGAGTCAATCATCTAGGCTACTTGCCTTAACACGCACTTCTCCAGCCTTAGGCGGTGCAACCTCCACTTCTTCGATGGATAGAGGTTTCCCGGCCTCCCATGCCACGGCAGCTTTGCATCGGATATTCTGCAATGGAGAAAATATGGAGAATAACAGTGACATAATACCGACACTAGTGCTTTCGTTTTCAATCCATGTAATCACGGTCCAGAATGAACACCAGCCAATGGCTGATAGATTTGACCGCAGGTAAAGAAAATCATGGTTAGGGCCTTACTGAACCGCTCCTTAATGCACAATGTCTGATCAGTTAACTCAACAGTTGCCCGCTATTAATGTTACCACGTTTAAATGTGTTATTTTAAACGATTACATTTTGAAAATAAAGTCTTAACATTACGAGAATGGAAATGTAATATTCCACGAACATCCGCAATAGGCTATAGCCATTAGCTATTAATATCTAGCCTACGGAAGAGGAGCAACTCAACGCTCTGCATGCATTCGTGAATACATGAACGCATGGTGAACATGTGCAGCAGCTGACATAGAAGAGACGATTATGCCAGTTTCCATAACAGTCGACAGTTATGTCCAAGGCATGGGACAATCTCAGTTCCGTCAGACGCTCACAAACTAGACAAACTAGAATTACAAACTTAGCTTGGATCACATGACTTGTCAAGCGGCGCTTTGCTATTTAAAACTTTAAAACAGCTTTTTAAAGTTATAGATAACGGTATTCTTCTAGAACTTGATCGATTGCTTTGGTATTGGTATATTGGTATTTTTGTTCTTGTTACGAGAAAACGGTATTCTTACCCTCCCGACAGTTGCCATTTGTCCACGACGCAAAAGGTCTCCAACCTTGAGATCAGACAGTAATCGAGTCGTGTGCAACACACGACTCGATTTCGACGCGCATTTCGCCCATTTCCTGGAGGCTTGCGCAACGCAAGCCTCCAGGAAATGGGCGAAATGCGCGTTGCCGTGCCAATATGCAGCAGCAGGAAACGACAACGCGCAATCTGCGCAACACACAATATTGTATAATTGTCGTTTGTTACTTCATGTACAACCATGTACTTCAAGTTATAAAGAATCTAAAAAGCCTGTCATACAGCTTCAGCTAGTACCAGAAGGTGTGGGGACAATGGGGATGAGGGGGGAGTAGGTTTCGGCTGGGGATTCCCTCCAGCCTCAATTTGGTGTTGGGGTTATGTGGAGTGTGTGTTGTTGGTGGCTGGTTTAAGCAGCCTCACCTGGTCGGAGTCAGACTGATTAGACTCTGATTAGAGTGGGTGAGGCTGCACACCTGTGGGACATTGGCCAATCAAGGCCCACAGGTTAAACCAGCCACCAGCAGACACACTCAGGAGGAGCGCTAGCATGTCAGCACGTACCACCTGTTCAAACTATTGCAAACTTTACAATAAACCGGTTTAATCATCATCTGCCTGTGTCCTCAAAAGCCACTGTAGTTGGCATGTGGCAAGGGAAACTGCCACAATGAACTAACTTGAAATGTAGGGCTTTTTAGACGTATCCAGTGTACTAATTATATTTAAAAAATATACATTCCACGGAGTGGAAATGCTGTATTAAAACCATTATCCATTTTATATAAACGTTTTCTTGCGGACAGAGATATCTTCTATAACGCCGTCTGTGTGGACAGGATTTTCATTTTAAACGGGTGGGGGAAAAACACGTTCTCAGAAATATCCATATACGTGTGGACGAGGCCTTAATCCAAGGCTCATGACTTACCACACAGAAACATGCGGGGGAGGGGAAGTGGGAAAGGCAGGTGTGTTACCTGAAGCCCTGTTTGGTATAGAGGGTCACCTTCCCCCAGGCCTGCTGCGACACACCCGCTACGCCAGAGCTGTGTAAATACCGCGCCGTCCTGGAGTCTTGGAAAAATCAGAAACACACACACACAGACAGACACACACTTAGCAGGAGAACAGCTTCATTTGAAGCAATGGCATGAATCTTTATAGGTATACGTGACCATATACGTCAATGCAATGATCCTCTTTTGGATTGCTTACATCGGGATGATTGATGTTGATACGCGGCATACAATACATTTTTGCAGTCAATCATTCACCCGGCCGCCATCTTGGTTCTAATCCCGCATTCAGTTCCACCGCCCAGCTAGCGTTTAGAACCGAGATGGCCGCTAGGTGAACAAGGCCCACGGGCCAGCCGTAAGGACAGCGTGTGGGGGGGACCGACCTGCGAAGGAGCCGTGGGACCGGATGTCCTGAGCGATGAAGCCGGCGACGAAAACCAGCAGTACCATGAGCAGCCTGGACCAGGGGAAGCCACCGCTGCGCATCTTCACCTGCAGGTTCTGCCACAACAAGCACACAGGCAAATGACCAACGAATCCAATGGATTCACAGTAAATGGCAAACTCCTTAACAAACCTATTGGCACACGTGTGCCTTCCTGGTTAAAGGGTTGATCAGTGCATTGTATGTTCAGCTATACAGCCAGCGTATACGACACATGACACACTACGACACAACCTCCAAGGAACAGACCATGTTGTGTTTGGCAGGTTTAATGGTGTGATATGATTCACACTTAACAAAATGTGTATATTTACAAGGGGTTGAGTTGCAAATATGGCTTCTAATCAAAACCGAGAAAACCCCTATGAGAAAATGAATGGGGCAGCAAAAAAGCAAAGGTCCGGGGAGAGGGGGAGGGGAGGTGAAAATGACTTAGCCTCTCAATATGAAATCAATGACACTTTGGGATCCAACACGTCGACTCAGCAGCAATTGCATTTTGACCCAAATCAACTCCAAATGCCAATACTTAAATACATTGTATTTATGTATACGTTCTTTAGGCAAAATAAATGTTTTCCTCGGATACAAAGTATCAATAAGAGGCTGAGAACGGGCTACAGCAGGCTTACTTGGCACAGTGTGTTGCACTCCAGGAGCTCCTGGGATTCAATGGTGTCCCTCATCTCCTCGTTGGTCACCCGGAACGACTGGATGGTCTCCTGAAGGTTCTTCTGCAGCTACAGGACACAACCACATGATTGAATATTTGCACAAAATTAATCATTGACTATATATATATATTTTTTACTATTTAGCTTTTAGTCGCTTTCATGCTTTGAAGTCTTGCAGTGAATTTCTTTAGATGCATGTTGGTAAAGCTCACGGATACCTCCAGAACTTCAGTTCTGGGTTCAGTCAAACACCCTAACCAACCACTATGAACACATTTCGCTACCTGCCCGCTATATAAGACAAACGTTTCTATTGACTGAAAAATTAATTGTACCTTTGGTGGCAAAACCGTCCAAGACTTCAGCAAATGGTTCAAGAGAAGGCTGTGGAAGGATTAAGAGAGAACAATAATGATATTTTGAACATTTTTTCAAAATATAACTCAACAATAACGACGAATATGAAACTCCATGCCAACGTAATTCAAAATCGTTTTAGTGTTTCTCCATATCCTCCATTCACTAAAATCAGACTCACCTGGACTGGGGTAGGTGTTTGGTGTACAGCTGCCTCCACACACCTAGAGACTGCACATCCACGCACAAGCACTCCGTCATACTGCTCAGCAGCTAGAGAGAGAGACAGAGAGAGAAAGAGAGAGAGAGACAGAGAGAGACAGAGACAGACAGACATCGGCCGTCGTCAACATTGATCACAGTGACCATTAAAACCACAGAAGCGTATTTGTGTGACAAAACATTTAAACTGGAGTGCCGGTGTCCAGGAAGTGCACGCGTGTGTGTGCGCGTGCGCGTGCGTGCGTGTGTGTGTGTCTCCCTTACCTCTCTCTTCATGTCGTCGGGGCAGTGCGGCGTGGCCCTGGACAGGAAGGACGGCAGGTACGTGTGCAACGTGCTCTCTGGCTTGGCGCCGAACGCCAGCACCTTGAGGCGCGGGTACAAGCGCCGCAACTGCTCCTGCAGGCTGGGAGTGGAAGACAAGAATATGAATATCAGTAATACCAAAACTAAATAATGAACACACCACAGACTGAGCCCACAGATTTGCATTGATGCGCGTGTGTTGGACCCACCCTGACGACAGGGCGTTCTTGGGCATGAAGGCGAAGTCCAGCAAAGGGAAGAACTCTTTAGGGCCCATGATGCCAAATCCCTTTGTGAGGTTTGCATGAAGCCTGCAGACAATACAAACACATCAGCAACTAGACCCATGTCACAAATGCATTTGATGTTGGCATTGTTTATATGATTTGACCCATTATGTCTTGCATTCATGGACACACACACACACACACACACACACACACGCAC
>OMNO01069305.1:0-14894 GCA_900303215.1 Trachyrincus scabrus | reverse complement strand
GGATGGGGGGGAATACGACCGACCCGTGGACTGTAATGGCGAGAGTTGTTCACAACTCCCACTATACTGTCTGTAGTACATCACTATACAGTCTGTAGTACATCACTATACTGTCTGTAGTACATCACTATACTATCTGTAGTACATCACTATACAGTCTGTAGTACATCACTATACTGTCTGTAGTACATCACTATACCGTCTGCAGTACATCACTATACTTACTATCTGTAGTACATCACTATACAGTCTGTAGTACATCATTATACTGTCAGTAGTACATCACTATACAGTCTGTAGTACATCACTATACTTACTGTCTGTAGTACATCACTATACAGTCAGTAGTACATCATGTGCTCTAGATGTCCTCTCTGCGCTTCTCGCCGGCCAGAGAGCCGCCATGTGGAATTTAGTCCGCATTACATAAAGTGGCACTTTGTTGTAATGTAGATAACACGAAGATAACAAGCATAAACATCAAATGTACATTAGATGGCATTAGATTAATTGATCATTAATAATATTAAATAAATACGTAAATTATATTAATTCGAAGTAACACCCAGCGTAGCATCTCTTATCCATCCACCAGAGCTTATTGTCTTCAAGTTAAATACAGTTAGTCCAGGAGCTTCATCCACACATCCCAGACTGTATGAAAGAGACAGCAGAGTACCAAGAGACAGAGTACCAAGAGTACAGGTCCACTGTTTAGCCGTAAACTAGGGGATCAAAAGTGACCATGGTTATAAAGTCGTGTCGCTAATAAACGGTGAATATGAATACTATAATCAGATTATTATAGTAATGATATGATGATTATAGTGCGCTCCGTGCACGCCCCCATCTGGTGTCACCTGACTGACAGAAAGCCTCTGGTGTCAACACTATGTGAACAAGGAACTACAGAGCAGTTAGGGAAGTTCTTGGTTAGCTTTACTCTGGAGTATTTTTTACAACATTGCTTTGCTAGATTAATAATACATCATTTAGACAATTAACAATGGCGCTCAGCGATGCCGATGTACAGAAACAGGTAACGTTAACCCGACGTGTGGCAGGCCAGCTCGGTTAGCTAACAGCTGCTAACTTTGTTGATCGATCCGTGATTAACTATTTATATATATATATATAGCTTATAGCCAACCAAAAGTATGTCTTACTTACTTAGACGTTGTGCTCTAATTCAGCCTACGATATGACTACACGATTGACCTGTACGCAAACTGGCAACCAATGGTTAAATAGCTAATATGCTAAAAAGTACTTTATACTTTATATCGCATTTCGAATACTCACTATTCGAAATGTGATTGTTATGCGGTCGATGACTTACTGTACATCGGTTTGTATGAGTTACTGTACATCAGTTTGTGTTACTACTAACATTGCGCAACTTTCGGCAGATCAAGCACATGATGGCCTTCATTGAACAGGAGGCCAATGAGAAAGCGGAAGAAATTGATGCAAAGGTATATCCCGATGCATGATGTTTTGTCAAGGATATTGTTCATGAACATTCAGATGCTTATGCACATAATGTTTTATCAAGGATATTGCTGCTGATGATTAATAGGCCAATTGATAAACATAACATGATATCCCTTTTCTTGCCCACACATTTCAGGCAGAGGAGGAGTTCAACATAGAGAAGGGTCGTTTAGTGCAGACACAAAGGG
This sequence comes from Trachyrincus scabrus, assembly GCA_900303215.1. Taxonomy (NCBI): domain Eukaryota; kingdom Metazoa; phylum Chordata; class Actinopteri; order Gadiformes; family Macrouridae; genus Trachyrincus; species Trachyrincus scabrus. Next base: position 13,212 of record OMNO01069305.1, on the reverse strand, counting down.
TGAAAATCATGGAATTCTATGAGAAAAAGGAAAAGCAGATTGAACAGCACAAGAAAATGTAAGATATAGGCAATTTACAGGATACAGAGAGCCCCTGTAGGGAAAATGGGACTCTTCAAATGTGTTTATGCAACATTTCTCTTTGCAATTATGTACATTGAAAAGGTTATGCTGATACAATATCCTGTGTCAATGAATAGGCCTACACGGATATGTTATAACAGTATGGCATACATTGTTGTTTTGCTGTAATTGAGTTGCTGTCTTATGAAATAATTGTCATACAGAATTATGTGTACATAATTGCAATACTCAAATACAATTAAAAACGCCGTTGCATTACTTGAATACAACCTCATGGAAAGTGGATTGAAAAGATGTAATTGTTGCTTTGGGAATGGATGCAGTGTGTTTGACAACTAATTGTTTGAATTTCCCTGCAAATTGTGTTTTCATGGACTGTTCTCTGATTTTCCACAGTCAGATGTCCAACCTGTTGAACCAGGCCAGGCTGAAAGTGCTCAAGTCTCGTGATGACATGATTGTGGTTAGTGGCCATACTCTCTGCCACACTACATGCATCAGGCTACACTCACATAGGAAACTTCTCCTCCAGGGTTCCAGTGGATCCTTAAAAAGTCTTAAAAGGCATTGAATTCATTAATCTAAAAATAAGGCCGTAATCTGTATTAAAATGTCTTCAATCAATCTTTTAAAAGTCTTAAAAATGCTAAGACATAAATAATTTACTGAATGAATTACTGAATTAACATCACACAGATCAGGAGAGCGGAACCAACAACACTCATATTTCTAACACTCATATGTCCTCCATTCTTACAGCTATTCTCCAGTCAGTTGTTTAGATGATTACTTAGTAGAATGTATGTTTCGGTATTTGGTTAAATGGATTGCATTTCTATTTACTTTTTCTAACCACTGTGGACAACCCACGCCCTTTGACAATTGACGACTCACACATTCACACTGACCGACGGCGGTGTGAACCATGCAATGCAATACTACAGTTTTATTCCAGGGGAGCAGCCAGTCAGTAATTAATGTTGTTGGTGAACCACAGGATTTGTTGAACGAGGCCCGCCAGAGACTTGCAGATGTTGCCCAAGACCCTGCCAGATATTCTACGTTGTTAGAGGGTTTGATCTTACAGGTAAATTGCTCCGTCTGCTTTTCCACGCTTAACCTATATGTAGGGATGCAGCAGTACATTGGCCAGAATGTGTAATAGCAGTAGATGGTGTGGAATGGGCCGACATTAACTAAAGTGACCAATGTGATATCAGTATCAGTCTGTAGTAGCTTATGGATATCGATATTGGCCAATTGGCCATTTCATATATATATATATATATGTGTGTGTGTGTGTTTATATATTTCAAAACATTACAAATTAATTACAGACTGAATGCAGATTGAGTTAAACTGCATGTGTGTTGCTCCTTTTCCAGGGCTTCTATCAGTTACTAGAGCCTAAAGTGACGGTCCGATGCCGACAACAGGATGTAGCGATGGTACAGGTGAGAGTTGAGCTTAACTAATCATACAGAATACAATACTGTTTAAAGCAGGAGCTAACCGTTCCATTACTCCAACAGGCTGCCATTGACAAAGACATCGCCATTTATAAAGACACAGTGAAGAGCAATATCGTCGTCAGAATCGACCAGAACCGATTTCTTTCATCAGACATGTAAGTCCACACAGACGTCTTTAAAATATTCCACCGCGCTGAATCGGTAAGCAAACAAGCGGCACGATTCATAGACAACCCTGAAGCGCAATTAAAAAATGTTTTGCATAATATAAATGGAAGTAATATGATCAAGCTGATTGTGTATGGTTTGTGTATGCGTCATTGGTTGTTTGAACAGCTGTGGAGGTGTGGAAGTGTACAATGAGAATGGGAAGATCAAGGTGGCCAACACCCTGGAGAGCAGACTGGACCTCATGGCACAACAGGTAGAGCTCCAGCTGCCCTCACCCACACTCTGAACTGCATGTGTACCACCGTGAATGTATAGCGTACCATTCGACCATTCACACTCTGGTTTGTTTGTTGCCTTTTTGACAGATGATGCCTGAAATAAGAGTGTCACTGTTCGGCCCCAACCCTAACCGGAAATTCCTGGACTAACTCAATATGCTAGTGGGAGGACGTAAGGAGGTCAGGCTGTTGTGACTGTGGGAAAAAATTGCCATTGTATGTCAAGAGCACCCTTTATAGTCAATGCAGTGCCATGGCTGAATATTCAGGTATCTCTATTGTGTGCCATTGTAGTGGTTTTCTATTTAATTGATTTGTGCTCCCAGACAAGTGCCTCACGAAATTGGTGTTTTTGTGAATGTCAGTGCATATGGTCTTCCCTGGATTCAAAATGTCATTTTACAATTGTTATCAAGCACTTAACATGAATACCAAAGTAATAAAAAAACAATTTACAACTGAACATGAATGTACAAGATATATTTTATTTACAGCTTGCAAACAAATCATTCATCTAGATTGGGACTATTTTGTCTTCAATGTGGCGAAAAATACTACCATTATCTACTCGCCTTGCTACTTTCGCCTCAATTAGAAAGGTAGAAAAAAAGATTTTAGTGCCAATTAGTGGATTTATGTAGACCTATGACACTTGCCAAGACAAGATGCCATACTGCCTCCATGGGCCCAAATGTCATTGTCCTTACGAACTTGGACAAAAGTCTTAAAACATTAAAAACAGTCTTAAAACATCAATTCCATCCCTCTGGGTTACGTTTCGATTTCCATCCCTCACTGATTTCCCCTCCAGCTTCCCAAACCCGGCATCTGTGTCACACAACCACCTGCTGATGGAGGTGTGGTCTGAGTGAGCACAAATGCTTGTCGAGACATCCAACATAAAGTCTACGGTTTTGTAGACCTGCTTGAGTAAAACTACAGGGACGTGGAGCTGTTGTAATGACCCTCGAGAGAATTGGAATACCCTTCAAGATGGTGATGAACACATAGAACACAACCCTGATAGGAGATTAAATGCACAGGTTTAATTAGGGCTTAATTGCATATATTATTCTTTATATAACTCTCCATGCCATTCAAGGTAAAGTACTTGGTGTAAAATATATATATATATATATATAAATAAAAAAGTAATACTGAGCAATAAAACCAGCATGGCTTTAAGTTCTTCCGACGTCCGGAGAAGAGGAAACGAAGGCCACGAGAGAGTGGCCCAGCAGTCTAACCTGAGGCCTATACACCATAAGAAACCTGTTGGGGTGTACGGTACACACACTAGGCTTAAAGCATTATCAGCAGATTATCCAAAGACTTTGAAGTCACGGGCAGGCATCACCTCACACGCCAAAGAAGAGGTCCAAGATTACAACTCTAAACCTGCGGCTGTGGGGGAGGAATGCATAATGGGGCGGAAGTAGGTTAAGCCCCTTCTTCAGTCAAAGAAACGTTTAAGGTGATTGCTATTTGGACTTGAGCCAACACTCAATTCACAATCAGACATGGCATATGCAAACCTTAAACGATCAGGTTTTCATTACATTCAAACAGGGAATTGGTCACTTACATTGTGTGGCATTCAATCAGACAGAATTATCCCAGGGTGGAAAGACCAGCCCTGGATATTACCCTGAGAGAACTCGAGACGACTACGGAAAACACTGTCTGACTATCCACGCACATAGGCAGGACCATGGATGTGCATATCGACCTCAAAGGGGGCTTGAGCACAGGCTGTTTTTGGCCTCCTAGAGAGAAGGGTCCCTTTTTCTCGTGTGTTTAATAATAATAATTATATATATATATGGGGGCATGAATGGATGCCAGAAGGAAGTCCAGCATATTGTGGCCCATTGCTTTATACAAAAAATATATGCAGCAACAATTTATGCAAACACTGGCTAGCTAATTTAATCGGTAAAATAGCTATTCAATTCCACGTATTGCTATAATCAGAGCGAGATATAAACGATACAAACACATGTTGCATAATTACATCAAATTATGTGTTAAAACGTCATCAAACACTTTTATAATAATTTAATTGTTATTAACGATGAAGGCCGCCATGTTTGATGTTGTTACTGACGTCAAGTCAGACGAACCGGAGCTCTGAAATGATACCCGAATTTCCGACCTGTAATTCCGAGTTGGACAACCGGTCAATTCATTTTTTACAAGTCGGAGTTCGTTTTTTCCGAGTTGTCTTGAACGCAATATTGCGCGTGCACGCTAAATTGCGCGCATGCACGCGAAATTGCACGCATGCATAGGCACTTGACAGTCAGCCTGAGTCAGTCAGTGTGATCACTAATGAGTTACTTTGAGGCAGACATCAGGCATGTGGCCAAACAAAGTATAAATATACTGTCATTTTCGTTTTATGTTGATGCTCTTTAGCAATTGCTTGACACTATTTGGCAAGTAGGGTCTATCTATGCTATTTAGCAGCTTGAAAGGTGCCAACTAGCTATCGTTAGCGTAATCTGCGTAATCTAACATGTGAGGAGAATTTACTGAAATACACTTAATTTCTTTGCATGTATCATTAATTAACCGTCATGTAGCAGTGTTTGAACGAACCTCGGTTTTGGGTTTGTTTTAAATACATACATTTTAATATCCCTTTAATAGTGTCATAAAATAGTGTCATTCCAGGCATATATTTATTGAATTATTTGCAAAAATCGCCTTTTATGAATTTGGGCCCCTGCCCTTCTAACATCCTCTGCGTGTCCCTGGGCAAGGACCCTTGTGGACCTTTTGAAACCTTGTCAAACAAGGTTAAAGAGTGGACCGTTAAAGTAACATTAAAGAGTGTACCATCGGTCCACATATTAGTCAGTCAAGAGATGTCCTCTTCTCTCATTTCCCCTTTCGGTTAGCTAATTCAGTCCTTCATGTGTGGCTCACTCCTGTTTGTTCACAACTGTGAGTAATACCATTTACTAGAAGAGAAGAGAGAAATGCCATGGCCGCCACACAATGCTTTAGACGCCCAGCAACTCCAGCACCGCCTCGCCTACACCGAGGAAGTATACGCCCTGTGCGATACCGAAGAGAGGAGCAATGACCAATGCGCGGCACGTCGCCCCCTTCAGGAATGCCGAGGGCCCCTCGCGGCTGATTATGCGTCTGTACAACACACAAGCAGGAGGCGGACAGTCAGGGGTACTTTCACACATTCACCAGACAGAATAGAGAGAGATAAAGGGCCACGTCATTATAGCGGAAGCTGTGTTGTCCTCACCGTGTGCAATCGAGGATCCCTCTGTAGCTGTCCTCTCCCGCACCCTTCTGCAAGGTCTGCAGACGTGTCTTTATGACTAGATTAACATAGAAAACAACACAGTCAGTTCAATTCAATGGGAAATGAGTGTGGAGATTAAACCGAGAACCGGTTGTTGGTAGGGACATATTGAGGCTAGCAGTGGCAAGAAAGACTTGAACCTCATCCTGTCATTGTCACTCTATCTGTCTCTGCCGTTTTGTACTCACCATCCAATGGCGTAACGGCTACAGCTGCCACTGAACCTGCGATGCAGCCTGACATGAAGGACTGCAAGAAGGGCGCGCGCTCATTCCCGTCACCCTGGCAACCTGCGCCCACCCCTCTCGGGCCCAGTGAATTCAGGTTGGCGAACAGCGGGAAGTAGATCATAGAGAACGGTACATCCCTGGCGGCACATACAAGTGACGCAGTGTCAGACGGAAGAGAACAAAGTCGACCCAGAGACGTAAACGTGTGAAGCAGACAAGAAAGAAGAGCAGCAGATGAATCACTAGGGTTTATTGATTAGATGGATACATAGGAGTGGGAGAGAGAGAGAAAGGGCAGCACGCTCCAGGCATCAGACATAGTAGCTGCTGAAATCTATTGATTAATTAATACTGATTATCGGAGTTGCACTGCAGGCGTGACACAGGTTATGTAACCCTCAATCGATATGTTGAAATGAAAATCCAAACCGAACAAACCAACTTGTGCTGCAGCTTGATAATGTGTATTTCTCTGTTTGAAGAAGAAAGAAAGACTAACAGGCAGACAGACAGGCGGCAGGCAGGCAGGCAGACAGACAGACATTACCTGAGCAGTGTTGCTCCAGCACCTCTGTAGAGGGCAGTGAGCCCGCGGGTCTTCAGCAGCTCCAGGGTGATGCTGGTGGCAGAGGTCCGACAAGGAGGCTGGACATGCGATGGAGCTGGACCAGGAGCACCGGCCTGGGCAGGAGTAGGGACAGGCCTCTGGGCAGCTGAAGAACACACACAGATGCTAGTCATGCGCACGCTCACAAGTTGCACATTTAATGTTGCTGGAGTCTGTTTGTCATCCCCTTTACAATAGAAGGGGGAAATCAGAAAAAGAACCATGATCTGGTGATTATCCTCTCCATGCAGGGTGCGAAACACGGAGGGTCTCGGGGGATCTGAGACCCCTTGATTGACACCTGAGACCCCCTGAAGGCCTCAACAGCAAAATTATGTCCAGTATTCATTATTCAAATTGAAAAACATTTATTCACAAATATGAATAGGCTACAGAAAAATATTGCCACCGGGTATTTCGCACACTCCATGCATATTTTTGCCAAGCATTTTTACATATTGAAGCTTTTTTACCCACATAAGATTGAGTTAGTGTAAAACAAAAAACAAACTCAGCAAAACACTGGACATATACGTGTTTACAATGCCGGGCTTACCCAGCCTTCCTGCGTCCTGTAGCTGGATTTTCAGCATTTCCATGGGAGTGGTGACGACCACCTGACAGGTCCCAGCCCCACACCCGGCCAGCATTTCCCCCCACAGAGGAAGCTTTCTGGGGAGGGGCAAGACATACGAAAATATAGGGGGACTCAGTCAATGGCAAATACACCAGAAGCTCTTTTAACAACCTTTAAAGGCATACATGGTTAGGATAAACTATCAAATCAACCAAAAACTAAACATTCACCATACAATGAAATATACATTTCTATTCAACACTTAATTTGCATGAATAATGACAAATGAAGTTAGATTAAAACAATTTTACAATTAGGCTGATTAGCGTATTGTATACTGAATTTCTAATTGCATGTATGATATTGTGTATGTGATTTTGTAAAGCTACCCGTCCTTCGAGAGTTTCTGTCTGAAGATGTCATTGGCGGCCAGTTTGATTGCTTTTTCTGGAGTGACGAGGGTGAGATTCACTGCAGCGCCTGGAGTGGATAAATACAACGGATTGAAGTGACATGTGCAGCAGCTTGCACTAAGACACACGCACACACAACATGACAACATATGGTTTGCCAGCCTGGGCTAGGGTCAATATGCACTAGTGGCTATAAAAAGGCCCAAGCCCGGAAGAATAATGGACAGTTAAGGTCATTATAAAGGATGGGTGCTTGTTGTTGTGTGAAGATTCATGGTATGGAAATAAATACCTCGATAACATCCAAAATAGCCTTCAGATCGCACTGTCTTAGCCAAGCAATCCAGCCTTCAAAACACAAGAAAAGGGTTGTTTTTTTACATAGCAATTGTCCTTGTCGCTGCCCCATCCTGTGGGATACTTGTAATACTCCTACCCCTGTGTTAATTAGTCATTCTGTTCACCTGTATTCCATGTATTTAAGTCCCTTAGTTCCTGCCCCAGTTTGTCGGTTCCTCGTTTGTTTCTGTCTGCCTGTTTTTTTCGTGAACCAAAGCTTCCTTTTGCACCTACCCCGAGTCCGATCTCTGCATTTGGGTTCACCTCCCTCCACAGGCCGTGCCAATACATATATATCCAACGTATCGTTCATGGGATATGATTTACTTGGGGGTTCTAAGCCCAACTCACATTCCTTTGTAGACTTGGGCTCCCTGCTGGTTCTGTAGGCGGGTTTTGGCCAGGTCAATAGGAAACACACATGTCACTCCAACAAGCCCGGCCACGCCCCCATTAATCAGCTTAGCAGGGAGGCTGTAAGAATACCAAAATACGGACACACGCACATGCATGCATGCTAAATAATGTACCCCCGTGTGAAGCATGGCATGCAAATGGTGAAACAAAATGGCAACAATTAAGGCACACAGGTTCATACCACACACGCAAACAAACACACAAACAAATATGATACAAATATTCAAATATGAATGAAAAGACCTTGTGGAATGTAGAATGAAATTACATTTGATTATTCTATCGATTGTTCTATATTCTTACCTGACTTTCTTTTCGGCCATCCTGCTTTGGGCTGGGCTCTGGTCCTCTTCTCTAGTCCTCCACCGTTACTTCCTCCTGCTCCTTCTCCCACCTCCCTTGCTTCCTATGGGTTGGCACGAAGCCTAAGGTGATACTGCCGCTGACCAAAGCCAAATCCTCAGCTGCTTTCTCAGCATGTAGCACGCTACGAAGGCTGCTCACTGCACTTTTAATGCGAAACCAGTGTGGCTGCCCATGCTCCTCCCTCGATTGGCACTGATGGAGCCCTTTTCCGTGGAGACGTGGAACTAACCACTAACCAACCAACAGTGTGCTCCACCCAGCCTTTCTGCTCTGCTGTTCCTCACACAAAATCCCGGTCTCTCTGCCGCTGCCTGAAAAAGACAGTATCCGTTAATACTCATGAAAGAGTATCCTATACCACCAAAGGATAAAGTGAATAAAGGCATTGTATGGGTTAGGTTAGGTTGTATCTTCAAAAGCTTTACTGAATAGGAGTTTGTTTGACCGCTCATTTGACAAATCTCACTATGAATCTCAGCTTAGAACATCCAACATGCTCATTCATAAACAAATGAAAAGTTGAATATTTTCTGAGTGCCACACTGAGGCCAAACATCTTAAGTCTCTGTAATCTGCCAGCTAAACGGATAAGTCCATTTGATCTACCGAGGAGGGTAGAAACTGAAAGATGACAGGCCGCTACCACTATTATTTTACCCCGTTTGAAATCCATCATTTACAAAAGAACTGAAAAAGATATTTGAAATGAATAAAGGCAATTATTTCGACAGGACCCTTTTTTATTTTTGTCCCTGCTGAACCACCGTAGCTTGTGGTCTATCCCAAGGAGATTGCTTTATATCACAACAATGTCGTTGAAACCCTGCCAGGAAATCAGAACACTCATAGTCTCTGCACGTTCTGCATTCTTTTTTCATTCTTTCTCCCTCCTTACTACCTCAGTTCCCAAGGATTAGTAATTAATCCAACTCTTAATCTCTACACCTCATTTTCCCCTTTGTTTATGTATACCACTGTAAACTCTATTGTAAATATTTATTTTCCTTTTCAAAAAAGTAAGGAAGGAATGAATAACCTTTTACTCCTTCGTCTCTCTTCTCAGTTAGGACCATCTCAATCAGACCTGAAATTAGCCTTTTGAAGCTGTCTTTCATTAGAATTCTTTCATTATTACTATTTTGTCTTTCTTCTACCAACTTGCCTTTTTTTCTGTCTTTTCCAGGCTGGATCCTAGTCACATTCCCTGGACTTACTGGACTTTCCTCTTTCAGCTCAGCTCCTTTCACACACAAGCACCCCTGCCAAAAACACAGACAAAACAGTTTCCAACGGTCCCTTCCCAACCTCAACTTCCCCCAAACTATTATTAAATACACACACACACACGCACACACACACACACACACACACACACACACACACAGCTCACCATGAGACAGCGCAGAAAAACCTTACATTTGTCCCACGTATGGCAGTGGGGCATTGGGGGGAACTTACCTCTGTGGGTGCATCCTGTAGGCAGGATCAAGCTGTCTACTCTCCTTTCACTTAAACAGTGTGTGCAGCACTGGTAGTCAAGCGAGAGAGATCTGAGCGAGCCAGCCGCCCGCCGCTCGGGGCCATTGCACAAACACTGGCATTGTCCTCCTGCCTAAGTCCCTCCCTCTCTGATTCCCCCCCGTGTGATACGGCCCTGGCAACACAGGTCTGAGGCGATAATACAACTCGACATAAGCTCATGCCTGTGTCACAGCTACAGACATGGCCCGGGACAATACAATTGTAATATAGTATAAGATTTTTGTTGTTGTATTCATCATCAACTTACTGAGCAACAAATAGCTTTCACATTCGTTATTCATCCCCCATTCAAAACACATTACATAATACCCTGGGGAACAATACATTCTCTGGTTGAATGGGGTCTTAATGACTCAGTAGTGTGTTTATGAAATAGAATTACTTGAACCTTTGTCTTTATGGAGAGTAAAATAAGGCTATTTAAAAAGCTAAGCAAAAAGGAACACATTGCCACTGCCTTGCCAATATCAATTTATGAGCATTAGCCTATTGATTAATTCATTGATTCCTGTTGATAAAAACACAACTCATCATGTGTAACATCAGCAGAGGCGTCCTTGCATTATGGACATTTTTTCTTTTTACGTTTACATTTCAATCATTTAGCGGATGTTTTTATCCAAAGCAACTTACAAGTGAGGCTGAGAACAATCTATATATAATCAATCATATAATCAAAATGGGAGTAGCTACACAAATTTAAAATGCTACACAACCTACTTAACTGGACACAGTCGTGGACCTCTGAGGTAAGATGAGACCCAGAGCCGATCTAGAGACTACCTGAAGGTGTATACGCCTTCATCCAGATGGAGATGTCTGAGAGGCATGCTGAAAACTGGTGACTGTGGTGTCGTCTGGGGGAAAAGAAAGGTAAAGCTGGGTAAGATAAATAAAGATAAAATAATGAAAGATAGATAAAACATAAAATGGGCCTAACAGTGCTAGGAGAAGCCATGGGCCCTAATGCCAGTGAGGCTGTGCACAGCAAGAAGAGGAGAGGCCCAAGAACTGACCCTTGAGGCACACCGTTTTTCACCACAACCCTCCACGACACAGTGTAGGACCAACCAAAAAGTCTCAGCATAAGGTTTGGGTAGAGCAGACCCTATCGGTAGCTGTGTTTACATCAAGTGCGAGCAGTTGTTGGGGAGAGAGTGACTGTTGTTAAATATAGAGTGACTGTTAAATATAATGAGCAACTTGTTTTCAATTATTGGCATTACATACATTTTCAATACATACATTTTCACCATATAAAGATGACCTTGCACGGACATGGTTGTTTTAATAACATCATCTGCAGAGATCAGATGTGTTACATTATTGTCATGAAACCCCAAAATACATCTAAATAGTAAGCTAAGAAAGTAGGGTTCAATCAATACTTTGGGTCTTACTACGTGTGTATACTGAGGAATGAGCATTAATCCTTGCTATCAGAGAAGGGGATGATGAACAGACCTTGGATTATGGATAATATTATAGATTATGATGATGCGAACATCCAAACTGTGTTTTATAGGTGACCATTAAGGAAAGCTTTAAGAGAATGTAAAATGATATAAACACTGGAGGTCGAAACTTGCTTTATATTAGAAACCAACTGGGTTGCTGTGTGCTGTGTGGCCCCACGTGTCCAGAAAGAAAAGTGAGTGTAACACTGTGATGGCTGTGCTTACTACACTGCCCACGATAATGGTGAGTGACGGCAATATAGTGAACATGCTCCTTTTCTGTAAAAGATGGTAACAACGGTGAACAACATCTTTAGTTTTACGAGGCCAGGTCATTTGTGAGCTTGATTATTTTTCACTTGAGATAGAAACAATAATGAAAACTGAGACAGTGATGTTTTTGTTGTTTCTGTTTTGATAGCGTTGACCTATTGTGTACATAATGATCACAATGTGACACTCGAAACAGTTATCCCAATACACACACATGTAGTTCTCAGAGATGACGTTTGGTGGAGCCAGAGCGTTGTATATTATTTAGCTAATAATATGGTTGTTTACAAAACACATTATAGCTTACGTTACAGTACACTTGAAACACCAGGCCCCAATAACATTTTCGAACAGTTTTATGTTAATTCTGCGGTTACAAAAGGTGTTACATTACATACCTGACAATCACTAATATGATCTGCCGCGGTAAAAAAAAGGAAACAAAACATTGAGATTTAAACCTGAAATATAGTTAAGTCCTCCAGCAAATCCAAGAAATCGATAAAGCTACCTGCCCTATAAATCAATTTACAACAGGGGTCATATTCACGTGTATTTCCTTAAAGGACGAATGCACACTCAAGTCGAAGTGATTCTTATTGTGTCCGGCGTTTGTCATTACAACCACAAAGACATCAAATAACATATAGGCCTACTTTTAATTGTAATATCGTGGTGTCATGGTGGTGTTTACAGTGTACACATGGGATTTCCCGTGTACCTAAATATCCAGTCTATCAAGTACGAGCGCACCCCCTCCTCGTACCTAACCTTGTTCCCAGGCGTTCTTATCTCACGGCGGAACGCCTGGAACGGGATGCTCCAAATCAGCGTTATTGGCTACAGAGGGGGCGGGACTTTCATTTCTTACACGGGTTTAGCGGCGAGAGGGGAAAGCAAGTCTCCGTTACATGTTTCGATATCGCTTCGTCGGTTTTTTCGTAAAAAGTCCATATGTATTCTCCTTGTCGTTGTTGTGTTACTCTGGTTATGTTCTTCTTCTCGCTCCCGGAGAAGTAGACGACCGGAAATTGCGTCGCGGTAGACCGGCATAACGCTACAATTCAGGATCCTCGCCTACCCTCGTACCGTAAACTGGTAGCGCCTCCCCCCATCTGTTCGGCTCCTGTGAAATTGTGATTGAAACAGATCGTAGCGCTCTGCGGGTCGCAATGGCAACTGCCTGGATGCACCGTCAACAGCAACTTTCGTCACATTTGTGAAACACATTTGGCGTGGGCGAGGAAAATTTATGAGCAACCGAAGAACACTTAATTCTAATGTGGATGCACAAAGTTTGACATTTTCCCACGTACGAAAATGTCCCAGGGATGTACCAGTTCTGTAGAAGAGATCCAGTCCTGGTGGGAAGTCCCCGCCATAGCGCACTTCTGCTCGCTGTTCAGGACCGCGTTCAGCCTCCCAGACTTTGAGATAGAGGTAAACACGAGTCGGACCCGCGACGGCAACCGGTGTCGTACTCGATCGTCACAATAAAAAGCTATTTTGAGTCAGCTTTTCTCGATGTCGCGGTGTGTTGTCAAAGAGTTTGTTTTGCATAACTAACTAGCTTACTGGCTTGGCTAGCTTAATTTGGTCTCAGAACTTCTCTCTCTCTGGGGGAGTTTGTGTTCGCTAATACAACCCGGTCAGCCGAC
>OMNO01069303.1:0-15035 GCA_900303215.1 Trachyrincus scabrus | reverse complement strand
CACTTCTCCATGGAGACATATGAAAGATATATAAAATGTCACCTGGAGAAGTACAGACACTTAAAGACAGAATAGAGTCAGATAGATATATAGGCAGAAAAGCAGAAGAAAGAGAGGGAGGGAGGGGTGGAGACAAAGTGATGACAATATGGCTACACACAGCAAATGACAAACATACATATCCCAGCCAGGCTAGGAGCATGGGCAACACAAAGATTTAGAGGAGCTGTGATCATTAATAGAGCCTGGGTACCACCTTGAACGCTCAACGCTAGGTAGGCATTCTAGTTGCTATCTGTGTTTCCATGGGAACATCAGTTATTTTATCATAGCACCACAGAAGCCTTTACCTGAACACACCCTTGGAGACAGAACTGATGAACAGATGAAAATGAATGCTGGCTTCGATTGGCCTGCACTCTACACTCCTATCTGGTTGGATGCTAACCCCATTTTGTTGTATTGCACTGTGTAATGACAATAACATTGAATGACAATAACATTGAATCTAGCCTAATCAGGGAACATAAATCAATACTGATTAATACTGATATTTATTGAGGTGGTTTTGTCATTGATATTTAGTATTTAACTTGTAAAGAGCTTGAGGTGTAAAACTAGACCGTGTTTTTTAAACCATATTGTATTTCTGTCAGACATTGGCAATTGTGCTCACCTGGCAGTCCTCTTGGTTAGCTCGGTACTGGTCCTTTGACATCGAGTTCCTCACACCTTCTTCCCGCCTGACCCCCCTGTCTCTCTTCATCTCAGGGCTCCAAAAGTTGACACTGTTCACTGTGCCGGGTTTAATCCTCCCATCCCTCCCACTGTCCATTTCTCTCCTCAGCTGCTCATTCTCCTTCTGAAGTTCTCGGAGCTGGGCCTGGAGATCCAGTGTGGACCCTTCTCCGCGCCCTACACAGTCCTGGGTTGGCTGATGTCTACTCGGATGGCTCCTCGGGCTAGAGGGGCCTCCCGGAAGCAGGTGATGGTTCTGGTTTCCGTAGGGGTCTAATGGTTGAGGGATCCCCGAGAAAGTGATGTTTGGGCTGCTGCCCATAGCAGTGGAGCGGCGGGTGCAGGAGACCCGGCCGGTGCTCCTGCCCAAGGTCATGGTGCCTTTGGGGTATCCTCCTGAGGGCTCCAAGGCATCGTGATCACTGGGGTACATGGTGCCTGAAGTAGCATAGGCAGCACTGACCGACTGGATGTTCTCCATGGAAAATGTTTTACCACCCGGGACTGTTGCCGAACTGGTGGCTCTCCTTGTGTCTGATGCTGCAACACCTCTGGGTCTGGGTTTTGACCCTGGCTTTGTGGATGGCCCTGGCCTGGCAGCTGGTTTAGTGGATGGAGAAGGTCCCCCACCAGACACTGAGCCTGGCTCCAGCCCTGAGCGGCAGCCCGGAGTAGAGCTGGACCCCTCCTTACCCTTGCTCTGCTTGGGAGACCTAGAGAAGCGTGATGCTGCGCTGCCATCGCTGTGTCCTCCGGCCTTTGAAGACAACTTGCTCTGGGAGGGCTTAGCTCGGATGTTTAAAGGCATTGTTGATTGGGAAAAAGGTTGGTGTCTGAGAAGAAACTATTGTAGATCATATGTTCATTTCCCTTCATTGGGGAAACACTGGTAGTTTTTTTTATTTTTAAATGAAGGCCACCTCTTGGCCTCTTCGTTTTTACCTGTCCATCATTGCAGTTGGGAATGCAGAACTCAGTGGCTGGGCATTAGAATTAGGAGATTGCATTAGGTAAGAATCTTGGATCTTCAGAGGTTCTCGAAGAACAAAGTAGCATTGACTCTGCAGATGCAGTATTTCCAGGCAGACAGCTACTCTATTGCTCTCAGTTAAAACAAAGAGCATCGTTGGTTCTAGATAGGTCGGAGAAGGACAAATATTGAAAGAAGTGACAAAAAGATAATACTATAGAGTCAACAGCAAATTACATCAGTGGCAGTGGGAAACATCTGGTCCGGCCAGATTGTATCTTTACATTGTATGGCTGACAGTAAATACAATAGCTTAAGTTTACATATTCACATCCAACAATTACATGGGACTATTACACAAACATGTATTTCATATAACCACAATTTCTTGATATGGTTCTCTGTTTCAACCAAATCAACCAAAGGTAACAATGTAGTCTTGACGTAAGTTGTTGCTAGATAACTGGTAGGTGGTAGGCCTAGTTATTCTAACTCTGAGATGCCAACCCTTTCAGCACCATGGACAGCACAACATCTGCTCCCTAAGTGAATGGAGAATGCTTAATTTAACAAATAAATCTGTGTAGGTAGGTGGAGGCTATAGTGCACAGGAATGTTGCAGTGGAACATATGAATCAGCAGAACCAATTTCCTTTGTAATGTATTGTAGACTAAACCAAAACAAGAAAAAAAAAAAAAAAAAACAATGCTTGAATATGCCTATACAAGCGTAGATAAACAAAATAGCCAAATTTAGTGCAGACCTAGGGACTGGCTGCAGAGTGAAATCCAATTCATAATCCCTCCTCTAATCTAAGAGGATAGGGTGTAGGCTGTCGCTGCATGGGATGCAATTGAGAGATTGGTCAAATGTACTTGTCAATCATACCCTAGCTGCCAATCCTTTATCCATCATTGTATGAGACAATGAATTAAGCCTTGCGACGGAACAAGAGGGAAATCTACTTTTATTTATTCTTGTGAAAGCCATGTCTCATATCGCCTATAGAGGCTACTGCGAAAATTATGTATTTTTAAAATGTCACATCAATGTCACATTAAGAAAAATCTATCTGAATTTCTCAAAATGCTTAGAGTCCTGTAAGGTCGTTTATAATGAAGTATGAGTAATTTATTCGCCATGTATATTTGACGTCAGTTAAACAAATAGGCAATTTAGTTGCGTGAAGCACAAGTTTACGCATACATTAGTGTGAAATAAACTAATTTACATATATATTAGGCCTACATATAATTGGCAAAACGCAACATTATATTTTGGTGAATAACAAGCGTCCTCCTCCGGTATGATTTGGCCGACAGCTTTTGGTGTAAGTTGATAGACTACCACCACAACTAAATTATCGTATGGCGTTGGTGTGTAAAACAAGATTTTCATTGCAAGAACTATGGACTTTACCTATTAAGCACCGATAAACTACAAGACATGACATCCTACATTTTTCGGGAAAAGGGGAGTGGTTCACGGTGTGCACGTAGACGCCATGCAGACAGAAGCCAAATAACTCTACTATGACCAAGGCTCGAGGGGGGATTAGTTGTAGTCATATGCACACGACTGCATGAGTTAGTGCATTACATAAGAATTAAGCTGCAACACAGAATAATACAGTTTCAATGATTTAAATGACGAAGTTATTGCCAAATAAATTACATTTACATGTGTAGGCTACCTTACCGGACAGGAGACGCACCATCTCTCCCCATCACTGTGGCAGTCCGGCTCGTACCCATTGCAACCTTGGCGTCATATCATCAACTGCTCAGCTTCCTCTTCTGACCTGTGTCCTGCTAGCGGTGCCGCGTGAGCGCGCACTCTATCCAAGCATGCGCGCCGCACACAGGATCGGTTCGACGACGAGGAAGCCATTATTGGGTTGTCTCTCCTTAACATTGATGGCATTAATCAATAATTTCACATGACTTAAAATAGTTTTTGAATAACTACATTCCCTATGTTTACAATTCACGGCATAAATTACAAGCTCTAAAGACTAAACTAGGGTTATTTCAATATTCTACAAGGCATTCAACAGGTCTATAGCCGTGTTCTTCAGAAGTAGACGGCAGAAGTACACTTCGTGGATAGGCTTGGGGCTTGGATAGGCCTAGCTTAAACATAGGCCTACATATATTGGGTCTCATCGTTAAATAAGTGATTGGAAAACTTAACTAATTCCTAATCTATTACAGGGCATAATTTCACAATAAACTGTGTGTAAAGTGAAAAGGTCAGCTACCCAAAGCACATAGCCATATGCTTGACTCATGTATTATTCCCAAAATACTACAGCTGTAAGATATAATCCCTTCTCTATATATCAGCACACAAATGCATGTAAACACGTTCCATCATTTAATGCTAGACATATCATGAATCATTCAATGAATCATCTAAATGGTAGCATAGCCAGTACATTGTCCAAAATTAGTTATGTGTTTTACATTTTTACATTAAAAAGCTTCACATTACATTATTGTGATATACCCGTCAATGCTGCATGAGCAGGGATACAAACTTAACCTTTACATCTCACAAATTTAACACAAATTATTGAACAGAGGTGGTCTACATTGAAAAGCTTATATATACACACATTTAACACATTTTCATAGAAACAGTAGTTGTTAGTTTGTTAAACGAGAGATAAGTGAAACTTTAGAAAAAGGATCATGTATAAAACTATATAAAACTTTTGCTTATGTTGTCGTCATAAAATTGAAGATTGTCTGATGAAAGTGCTGTCCTCATTTGGTTCCAGAATAGGGGTTGGGCCTGTGGGTTTCTAGGCCAGGACATCACTGACTTCCTGCACAACCGCTTCCTTAGTTGGAGGTACTGAAGCTTGGGAAACATCTTGTCCAGCAGTACGAGAACGGCTACGTCCACCTTGTTGAGATTAAATCAAAGAGAGATGTATAACAACCTGCCAACAACATAATGATATAGGAATGCTAAATGAATGTAAACAAATAAATTAAAGCATTTTATATAAATTAATTTTATTGTATACCTTCTCATCCAGAAGCCTCTGCTGAACCATGAAAAATGCCTGGCGTATCACACCGTTGACCGTTGCTCCACCAACGCCATTGCTTGTGCTATTGGACAGCACAAACACTGTCTTCTCGCTGCTATTGACAGCATGGTGGAGGTTTTCAATGCAGGAAAGCCCAGGAATCCAGTCCCTCTCCTCTAAACAGAGAGAGAATCTTCTGTAGCCTGAGCACTCCAAATGGACAACTAACTCGTTGTAAACCCAGTCCCTCACAGCTTGGTTGTCTATGTCAAACACCACAAAAGCATCATAGTGTTTTGGCGAGCAACTGGCAGAAGGATGCAAGTAGCCCTTACATCCTGCCCATAGGATCTGTAAGCAGTACCAGACATCCCAGCCATACAGATGTCTTAACAGCGGCAGAGCAATAAATGCACATGTGAAGAGTGTACTTAAGAGGAAGGCAAAGCCACCATAAATCTTCTGACAGGAATATTGGTTGATGATCAGCACACTCTCATCCTTCAAGGACTCTGGATATTTACAACAGACTTTAGTGGTCAGGTAAGGAATACGTGTGTTGCTGGTCCGCAGAAATTCCTCCATTTCGGAGTTGTAACATCCACAGATGAAAGGGTTACTATGCAGGGCAAGCAACTGAAGAGAAGTTCCATTTTTCAGCAGAGGTGGGAGTGGCTGAAGGTTCAACACTGTGATTTGGTTTGAATTGAGATAGAGACACTGCAAAGCTTTGGCTCGACTAAAAAACTTTTCAGGAAGATGGGTGATCGTGTTTTTACTGAGGTCCAAGAGGGAAAAATGTGGTGGAAACTCTATAACACTGTCAGGCAAAAATGAAAGGTCATTTTGACTGAGATCGAGATGGGTAAGATCGTGAAGACATTTTATGTTCTGCCATGAAAACTTATTAAGGAAATTATAGCTGATGATGATGGCCTGAATGCTCACTGGTAGATTACAGAGGATCTGTTGGTTGACTGAATGTAGCTGGTTGTGAGAGATGTCCAAGTAGATTAATTTCTTGAGCCCCTGGAAGAAATGAATGTAGGTCTGGCCCTCCTGCTCCCACATTATATTTAGGTGATTCCCAGAAAAATACATATACTTCACAGAGTTGCTGGACAGATTCGAATCTATTCGCATCCCAATGCCATTATTTGCCAGATTTATGACTTCCAGATTAGTGAGATTCTGAATGAACCCAAAATGATGACCCATTCCCTTCATACGAAAGTGATACTCATTTTGACTGAAGTCCAGTACCTTCAGAGTCCTGTTCAACTCGGTGAATGCCTCGCGATAATATAGGTCAATTCTATTGTATGACATATCTAGGTAAACTAAGCTTTTCAAGGAACTGAAAATTTGACCTTTTACAGCCTGGCTTGCATAATTGTACGACAGGTTTAAACACACAACATTTTCCATACCATTGAAAAGATATTCATGAAGAAAAATAAGATTATTTTGAGAAAGATTAATTGTCAAGTTATTTTGGCAGAATATCTTGTTGAAATGCCACATTTCAAATATGATATTGTTAGGTGTGTGACACATTTCATGATCCATGTGTGCTGGTTGCATTGGCAAATCAGAAAAGTATTCGAAAACATTTGGATGAGAGCCTTGTTCTAAAGAGTACCCAGATGAGACATTGCAATTGAGATAACTCAGTACGTTCTGGGAGAGGTCTAATCTAGTGAGGGAAGGCAACATTCCCAGAGTGCTCATGTTGTAATAGCTGATAAAATTCATGCGCATCTCCAGCATCTTTAGTTGTTGAAGTTTGGAGAGAATCACAAGGCTTTGTTCTGAAATACTGCTGAAAAAGTTCCCGCTGAGCAGAAGGGTTCGTAGATTTGAGACATTGCCCAGGTGTGGTGAAAGCATCAGATAAGGAAATGTCTTCAGTGGTTGATAGTTATAGATGAGACTGATCCATGTTAACTGCTTTAGCTCTGAAAAGAAGGTACCATTACGGATGGTGATGGCCAGGTAGTTGTCGGAGAGATCCAAGCTCTTCAAATTTGTCAAAGGGAGAAAAAGACCCTCTGGAAAATTGTACAAAGAGTTTCCCCTCAAGCTCAGAAAATGAATGGAGCTGTTTTTCGCATAGAATGAATTTGGGTGTAGCTGTAGGGAGGCATTGTTCGGGCAAGGGAAACAAGGGCGGGCTGCATGGTCACAACGTTGGCAATTCCATTCCAGACTCAAATCCTTCAGGTTGGGAAGCTGATCAAATGCCTTTTCTGGAATGCTAGCTATTGTATTCTCTTTCAAGTCCAGCCATTCAAGTGATGCTGGCAAACCTCGTGGTATTGATGTCAAATTATTGTATCCTAGGGTTAGAGTTTTTAGATTTGATAGCTCCTTGAAAAAATCCATGTCGATGTAAAATGACTGGTTGCAAGGGTTTTCATAATAACAGTTCTTTGTAAGGAAGAGCTGCTCTAGATGTGGAGTTCCCAAAAGGTGGCGGATGTTGAAAATGCAGTTATTTTCGAGATTCAGGACCCTAATGCTTTCAGGCATCCAGGGTAAAGTGGTAAGGCAGTTTCCTGTCAGAGAAAGATTTCTGAGGTTGTGCAGACTCCTGAAGGCATCATAGTGTATTTTGAGTTGACAGGAGGGGGGGTTTATACACTTTTCACAATTCCATGTCATTATCAGAGTGAGAAGATTTGGGATACCAGAGAGAACATGCTGTTCAACTTCCTTTATGTATGTTTTAGTTAGGTCGAGAAACGTTACATTAATTGAAGTTAAAACAGGGATGGACTTGAGTCGCCTGTGATCACAGTATATCTGGGTACCATTTTCATTAGAGTCACATGGAAAAAATGGAGGGATTCTTGCTCTCAATAAAGGAAGTTGGCTCAGTAGTAGAAGAACAACGTTTCGAAAGATATCCTGAAAAGAAAACGGGATATTAGTTATAATTTGACTTTTCCATCAGTTAAGCCTACTCCAAATATGTATTCTTGACGAAGAGTTTTCTATTGCAAGTCATTTAATAGAGCAGTATAACCGGTAATGTCCTACATCATCCTAATATGCCAAGCTCACACTACAAGACTTTTTGATCTTAAATAAATCCTGCCCGAGGAGAGCAGCTCAATGTAAAATGAGCCGTTATCCGCTGCGCAGTACAGCGCACACACTAGTCGAATTTCTACAGGACTAAAAATCAAGAGTTTGAATCTTCACGTAGGACTAATACTGCAATACAAAAATTTCAATACAGTTTGAAATAATCCTACCAGGAATGGAAAATGTGTCTAGAAGTAGGCTAGACGTTAGAATAGGGTCAAAAGTCCTGTAGTGTGAGCTTGGCATAATACAATGTGTTACTATGATATAAATCAACAGTGGAAACATTAATTAAATAAAAATATATCAGAAATGACCTACCATAACTTGCACTGGACTGATCTTTACGCGGAGACGCAGCTGTTTGAGCATACAAGCTCTGAGGAAGTGAAAGACCTTTGGTCATGTGACAAAGATGACAATCACGCGGTGTGTTCTGTCACACTAAATTAATGAATCAAATAATTTCCCATTTATTTAATGCAAAATAACTGTTTATAAATAGCTACTGGTGATGTACAAACCCAAGGACACAGCAAAGAATTAAGAGAAACAACTTTAATATCACAGATAGTATATTTAAACATCAATTTATCAGAAAATGTTTTGTGGTGAAGACTGAGCAAAACAAAACAAAAAGCATTTTTTGCATTCGGTGAAAGTAAAATTAGGCTTGTTTTCTGACATTTATAATGGACCTTCCCATATATGAAGGATGGCATAGTTAATCCCAGCGTCTTATTTTACCTCCAGTGTACCCTGATACCATAGACCAGGGGTCGGCAACCTTTGACCTCACGTGCCCACTTGGTTGCCGAACCAAAACCTGATACCCACTGCCATGTTATTGTATTAGTCTTGCTTCAGGCTGCTTCACCGGAACAGGTTCTGTACCAACCACAGAGCGACGTTCATGAAACCATCTGACTCTGCATCCACTTTGGAGAGTGAGTGGTTGTTGCCCGGGTACCACAACAACCTGATAAGTGGGGGAAATGCAGAGGTCAAATTACCATACAAGCATTAAACCAGCAGGTTGTTTTGCTACTGGCGCTACCGGCTACTGATTGCGCACACTTACTGGACAGGGACTTGCAGTGCCTTCAGAGCCCGATAGTACTCAATGCCCTGCTTGTTGGGGACACGCTTGTCTTCTTCCCCCAGCAAAAGCAACACTGGTGTCTTCACCTGGGGAAGATTTAAAGCACAAACCCATGTTATGCAATACTTGGGAGACCACTGATGAACCAGCGTGAGTGCTCGCAATAGACCGTCACGCTACCTCATGTCACGCTACCTCATGCATCATGTCTGGACCTTAGAAACGGAAAAAGTTGTGTGGGAGTCAACGGCGCTAAATTTAAAAAAGTTTCCACAATAATTTTCCACATCAAGAAATATGTAATTTGTTTAAAAATTCTCAGGGTACAACTGTGTACGTACAGACCATGCATATGAAATCACAGAGTACCTCAAACACTCAAGTCAATAAAGTTACTCCCTCTTTGCGGCCATTTTGACTGGCCTCCACAGACTTGTACCCATGACAATAAATTATATATTTCTTTTCAATTTAAATTAGACAAACCCTGCCAGGAACATTTCATGGAGATTTGAAATCAAAACTTTTTTAATTTAGCTCCATTGATTCCAATAGAACATTTTCAGTTTCTACGGTCCAGACATGACGCATGAGGTGGGCGTGACTTAGCCTCTCCATTGCACTGACCTTTGCAATGTGTTTAATGGGAGACTTGCTCAACATCTGCTCCCAAACGGCAGGGTCTGGCAGACAGTCTGCGCTGTAGTTGTAACCGCTTTCCACCATGCACCTGTATTTCAAATGAATCATATACAGAAAGGAGAAGCAGCAAAAGCTTTGAAATGGTTACACACACACACACACACACGCACACACGCACACACGCACACACGCACACACGAAACCGTCTGAAACTAATTTCTGCTGGTAGATGTTTTCAGTAGTGAATCACTTGACATGTAAATTGTGAGTTAAACATATAATTAATTACCAGTCTGGTATGTCCGTGCTGCCAATCATGGAGGCCAGGTTGATGACAGGGTTGAATGCCACGCAGGCCTTGTAGAACCCTTGGTACTGGCCAATGAGATGACAGGCCAGGAACCCACCGTGGGAGCCCCCAGAAACCGCAACTTTCTGCTCGTCAAACTCCCCACCTTTCAGGACACTCTCTACGGCAAACTGGTGTGAAAATAGAAATGAAAAAACACAGAAGAAAGCAAGCTGGTTGACAGTGAAAGCCAAAAGCACATGAGCAAAAAAAAAAAAAGGCATTTACATTTAGTCTTATTCTCAGTGGATGTAGAGTCTAAAAGTCTACTTAAAAACATACATACATTAAGTTTAAATAATATTAAATAATACAGAGAGCATTTGGACTCCTCAATGTTGTTATTAACGTGGGTGTTATTTAAGTTCTCACATGAACATCTTGTACATCCTGGCTGCCCACGTTGCCAGGTAAGGAGAGGATGTTGTCCTGGCCGTAGCCAATAGAGCCTCGATAGTTCACTGGAAAAAAGATATTTTCACTTAAAATATAATAAGTAGACCAATATTAGTTCCAGTAAATGGAACTGTGGTTTGTTACTTTTGCTTATCGAATTTCACAAATAGGAATAAAGGCTATTATTAATGATTATTAATTATTATTAATTTTTTACCCCAAAAAAAAAAAATATATATATATTTATTTTTTATGTTTTAATCCAACGAGTTAGTACATATTCAATAAGAATGAGACACGCACAGCTTCTACTCACCATGTAACACAGCAAAGCCCATCCTACATAATACAGATGAGGAGAGAAGCCACTCAGCCACAATCACTGAATGAGGACCGCCTGAGTGGGACAATATGTAGGCCATACCATTAGCAATTAACCATTTTTACACAAAACCTATTTATGTCTATGCAAGTACAAACTTACAAGAGCAGCAGATACTAATTTGTGTTTACTGAATGTTTAACAAAAATAATCTAAAACAAAACAATGCTGGGAATATAAAGGATGAGGAAATACCACAGTACAAAAAATTAGGTCAGGTTTTTGGTTACAATCACAGTCTATACTTTTTGCCGAATCTTCAAGCAGAGCGATGTCCCAACACAAAATAAACACTTAAAACAAATACACAGTATGCATACATCTTCTATCCCCTGCTTCCACACAAAGCATGTTGACAATGAATTACAACGGACCAATTCATACAAACATTGACACTCAGAAGGAGGTGTCAACTATGCCAGGCAACAACCAGTTCATCGTGTTAGGGTTACGGTTCATCGTGTCAGTTAGGGTTGGGTAGTTCTGCTCACAGACACCTTGAAACTTCTGCTTAAAGACATACCAGGAGGGCTGAGGCATGGAACCAGAAACTGTACCTGGTTGCCAAATAGTGATTACTGTAATTTAGGGAATGGCTCAAATTGAGATTGACCCACCATGGGGGTTGACGACAAGAGGCAGTTTCAGTCCCTCCTGTACCTCCTTTGGTTTGATCAGCAAGGCTTCAAAGTCCAAGCCCGCTGGAAAATAATAATACAAAATGTCAGTACGCCTCATCAACAATAAACGTATGCAGTTATTCTATGCATGTATTCTATGTATGCAAGGGTTTACATAGAAAAGTATACAATCAAATTAGGTGCAAAAATGTGTTGTTGCTGTGTATCCCATATCTGAATGTGTACCACCATATCTGAATATGTGAAAACATTTTCTACAAATACATTCAATTGTGTGAATGCGTAAAAACGTTTTGAACCACTGAATTCAAATGTTTGAATCCTTAAGGAGATCTGTAGCTGCGCATGACATTTTTTGTACAAATGAAAAAGATTTGCACAAATATTTGGCAATTTATACCATGGCCTGGGTGAATACTCAATTTTGATTGGCTGGAGGGGTGTTGATTAACCTTCGATAACCGCACGGCTATGACATGGTCGTAACATAACAGCCTGGATAGAGTCTCATCACCGCTCTAATAAACTAATGCGCAACATTTCCTCAACATCACATCAGCTGGCCAGCATCCTAAAATAACCACGTTAACTCATAACATATTAGCAGTTAACAAGACAGTAAAAATAAAGCACTCTTCCTGAAATCAGACGTAGTCGAAAGTGTTGTTACTACTCTGGCATTGGCATCTGCTGGTCCACTGACACAGGGATACTAGCTTATAAATGCATGTGAAATTCGATGCTATTTCGACATTACTAAATATGAATATGTTTTAATCTTGTCAATCCTAGTTACAACAAGATTGACCTAACCAAGCCTTTTTTTTGGGAAATCTCACATAGTCTATAAAGTAATCTGGCTGACAGGACTCGGATGGGACTACGTGTAGAAAGCTTTTCCATTGCCAGGTCGTTATTAAGATCTCCTCTATTTACTGGCGTAATAAGGTAACATCTGCATTCCATATGAATCTCAGGTTAACTGATTGGGTTCCAGGCATTAGTCAGACCTATATATATATCTTTCCGGTCGGATCATTTGTGTTTCCAGGAACACAACAAATAGTGCGAGCTAAAGGTTTGTATGGTATAGTTGCCATGGTATAAGCGGGATAATCCCTTACGTATCAGATAGCAAAGAGGAAGTGCATCACAATGTAGGAATTTTTCTTTCATTTTTATGTAAATTGTTATATGTCTGCAACCCTATTATTTGTGCTGCTGCCTGTCTTGGCCATAACGCTCTTGTAAAAGAGCTTTTTAATCTCAATGAGACTTTTCCTGGTTAAATAAAAGTTAAATAAAATTTTATAAAATAAAAATGTCACTGCAGGTTGGCATCCCCAGTTAATTCATGTGGGTAATGTATGTAGCAAAAAGGTTTTGGGTCCAAGCGTGACCTTTGCTTTACAAAAACTGACATCTTTGACACTGAACATTTTACACCTCTAAAAGTATCAACACACCATGCTTAACCATCATTAGGCCTCTTTCTCAGGTTTTTGCCAAAAATAACATACCCAAAGTAAATAGAGTATATCTCCACAATTACAAGGGCTATAATATGTAATCTTGGTAACAAAAGAAAGATAACACCTGTGAGATTGTTGTGCAAGTGAAATAATCAATGTGGATGCTACTGGGTCAGAGTGAATAAAGCTAGAACACAGCAATCAAACACAACTTTGATGACCAAAACAACGGTAAGACATCATTTTTGGAAAAAGTTAAGTTTGTTCTTGATGGTTTTGGTCACAGAATGATATGGGACTGTTGGAATCAGTGGAGTCTCAGCTTTCATATGACATATAGTTTGTGTAGATAACATGACGTGAAAAAGATCGCCATTGCTGAAATACATAACTCTTGTTGTTACATGCTTATTAGTTTGTTTTGGGTTGGGATTGTGTTTAATAATAATGGTTATAATGATAGACTAAAAGTTGAGAATCTAATCGTTCTAGGGGTGTGTCTCATGCTTTCTCACGGAGACTCTCAGAATAGGTTAACAGACATTGTAATATTTTGTAATAATGTTATCAGGATACATTATTTCTTACTTCCCGTATTTGACTGATTAAAAGGATTTGGCTCTCTCAGTTATAATATTGCTGCTTCTTTCAACAGTTCCTTGTTATAATGAACACAGTGAAAAAAGAAGAAGTGGGAATTGGCTCTCACGATATTGGCTGTTGTCTTGATCTGCGGGAGGGCTGAAGGTGAGGATCTGCCAATCAATGTCTTGCTGAGGCTGGGATTCCTCCAGAGTAACCCAGGCAACATCCTCTTGGGAACCCTTGGCTGGCAAGAAACCTACACTCTTCACACAGGAAAAATGACATAGCATCATGCAGGTTGGCATACCCGGTTAATTCATGTGGGGAAAGTATGTATCAAACCAATTTTTAAATTATTTGTATAATTTAAAAATTTAATTTTTTTACTTAGAATTACAGGTTTTTGTAATTCAAGGTTCAAGGTGTTTATTTGTCACATACATACACAGGGTGTGCAGTGAAATGAAAGTGGCAATGCTCAACAGAAATGTGCAAAGGGCAACAAGTTTACACTATTTACATTATAAAATAACAACACAATATTTACAGCACAATATTCACAGTAAGAGCACTAACAAAATATAAATATAAGAAATTGTATGTATGTATATATGATATAAATTATAAATTATGTGTAGTGTCTGTATGTGTGTGTACATAAGAGGGGGAGTGTGTGGGTGGGTCTAGGTGGGGGCCCTGGTGAGGTCAGAGTTCACAGTCCTGATGGCCTGGGGAAAGAAACTCCGTCGCATGGCAGAAGTATTATATGACGTGAAGAACAAAGTCATTTGTACTGTAGTCGGCTTCTGATTTTATCTCATTTTACACCTGCTAAAGAAAAGCGTTTTCCGTAATTCTGTTAATGACACACTAAAACAAACATACGGCCGCATAGAAGGCGATGAAATGGCACAACTAGAAAAGCAAACAGTGAACAGAGAGGGGTTCAGTGGATGATTCAGCAGTTTTACATTTGTAAAGCACCGAACAAACTTTCTTAATTTGCATTTTTACATATTTTCACTCTGGGCTCCAGGAACATGCAATGATGTGAATGTTTTGTGTGTGTGTGTGTGTGTGTGTGTGAGTGCATGTATAGGTATGTGTATGTGTATGTGTATGCTTGCGTGCATACGTGTGTACATTCATATTTCCATTTGTCGGTACAGTTTGCGTGTCATCAGAGTCCTACCTATACGTGTAGGGTCCGACCTGGGACAGCACCGGCTTAGCCCCCGCCAGGAACCCCTCCACATTGTTGAGGTTGAAGAAGAAATACTGCATGTACACCGGAGGAGGGGGGCTCTTCCACGTCTCGAACACGCGGCTGCCCTCCGTCAAGGTGATCTCCTAGGAAACAACGCAGAGAGCACACGGCTTCATGTCAAAAAGGTGTGTACTACAAAACACAAAAAATGTACTACGGCTGACTGGCTGCCTTAAAGCGCTCCTCATATGTTGTAGAAGAGCTCTCTTTATGAATTAATTATGTTCAACAGGTTTTTTGAGAGAAAGAAAATGAACGTGTTTTTGCACATGGAGCAAATGCAACCGCTCTGACGGATTAAAGAAACGGCATGAGAGCCCCTGTCTATGTAGGTGACTCTCTGGGGGACGCCTGGCCTCC
>OMNO01069238.1:0-12680 GCA_900303215.1 Trachyrincus scabrus | reverse complement strand
CACATGTTGCAAGCTTAACAAAACCAGAGCTTTAGGGACGGCGAGAGCTGATTGGTCATTTAACAGGGAGGATCGATGGGTTGTTGTCTTTGCACACTCGTAACTCTTACGCTACACACACACACACACACACACACACACACACACACACACTTATATTTTTTATTCCTAGCAGCATTCAGTCCATGAGGGTTTCATAACCTTCCCAGGTTCCAGGACTCCAGGAATTAATTGTTGAATTAAATGAAATACTGTGACTCCAAGAACTCCTTAAGGATCAATACTCGTGTTTTATCAGTTCATTTATCAGCTATTTTATCTGTTCTATCTTCTATAAAACTAAAACTGCGTCTCTGATGAGCTGTTCCTGTGTTTTGAGAGAGTTGAGTCACAGATTTCAAGTGAATTTTACCATGTCAGTCAGTCTTTTAGTTATTTTAAGGAGACTTACAGTGAATACAGAGACAAGTAATTAACGAAGAGGTAATGCTTAGGGCATCTTGCTCTGGGATGCCTACAGGTAGACATTAGAGGATTCGAACCCAGCAACTTTGGGCTGGGAGTCGAACACCCTCAACACTAGACTATCCTGCTGCTGTCGGTGTTGAAAGTGAGTTAGAGTTATTATGGGGCAACAACTAAAGGCCATGGCACTGAACCAGCACTATGTTTAGACTCTGTGTCTTCATATGTATGTACATAGGGGTGTGTGTGTGAAGGGGGGGGGGCAGAGGCTATTTAAAGCCCAAGAAGGTCATAGGTTAGCTTGAAGGTCCTTCAGATTGAGCAGAACATTGGGAAGCTCTCTGCTGATATGAATCTCAGCTGGTCAAAGGACTCACAGAAACCACAACACAAACAGATAAATAAATGTCTTGCTCTTATTGTCTTATTTGTTTGTTTGTTTGTTTGTATCCTTTGTTAAGCAAGGGATGCATGCTGTTTTGCATGAAAAGCACTCTATAACCCAGTCAAAGAAAGACTGTCTGTCTTTAGACCCAGGCCCCTTGAATTCAACCCCCATGCAGCTAAAAGCGGTCTAGGATCTGATATAATATACACACAGCTGGTAGAAGTGGTCTAGGGTTAGGGCTAGGACATCATAGGATGATTATGTATTATATATAATGTATCCTGTCCTCACCAATCTGTTTGGCGATGGAGTAGGCCTCATCGGAGGAGCTGGCTACCATGCCATCAGGGACGGCGATCCCCGCCTCCTTCAGCAGGCCGATGCTCATGTACTCATGCAGAGACAGACCCCTCTGCTGCTGAAGCTGCTGGCTGCCATGGCAACCCAGGAGACCCGAGGAGCCACCTAGGATCTGGGGGGAGGGAGGAGGAGGAGACCTTGGTTAGTAACCAAGGTGATGTCCGAGACAGACTACTTTGCAAATTCAGATATATGTTTAAATCAAGTCACACAATCACCAGATGCCAGACACAATAAGTCACAATCATAGCTCATTGCAGTGGCGCTAGTAATCCAGTGGTGGCGCTGCGCCACTGCTGGATGCATGTAGGGGAAACACTGGCACAGAATACATTTAAGAAGTACGGCAAGGCAAATATTTTAAGAAATAATGTATGAAAAGATTTGCATATGTACCAAATGTCTATGCAAATACATAAATGGACATAATAAGGAGAACAGACATAGCTTGGAGCAAAACAGTTACACTCCCTTTGATAGCTGCTCTTCTTCGTGTAGGTCTAAAGATGAACACAAGCCTTGAGATTCCTGATGAGGTCGCTGTGAGGGGGATCTTACTCAGCTCTACACGGTGCAACTACACACACTTTCCTGGTCATAACCAGGTGCATTGCTTCACCCACCCCACATTCTGATGCCTGACATTAACCATACCAAATCCTTTCATAAACGTATCTATCTCTAACCTCTCTAATTGATAAACAGACATTTATCAATTACTACCTTATACAATTTATTTCCAACCAAGTAACTAAATGTAAGCATATCCAACCTAATACCTAAACTAACCATCTCTAACCATAACCTAAACTAACCATCTCTAACCTAATACCTAAACTTAACCTTCTCTAACCTAATACCTAAAGTTAACCATCTCTAACCATCACACATTGTGGTAATAATAATCCCCAGAAAACACCACATCGTTGCATCTATTTACCAGCCTGATATGTATGGTGAGGCAACGCATCCTGCAAGCTTATTAGTGATGTAGAAAGAGGAAGAGTTGACTAGAGCATTTTTTAACAGAATTGATAGAGCCCACAGCGCTCTATCAAAAATTGTTAAGATCAACATCCATGAAGGAACATGTGAACATATGTACATGCATGCTACTGTGGGAAGGGTTCAAATCTAAATACGGTCGGTTATACGGTTTACATTCTGCGGGTAATGAATTGTGTTGTTGTTGTTGTGACATGTTCTAGTTGTGGAGGAGATGGTGATAACACAAAACACTGACAACACAGTCACGGCCCAACCCAGGATCCCAAGGGCCCGGCCAGCACCTCATAACTAAACAACAATAATCAATAATCATTTAACAGGCGAGGTTTGGACAGACGGGCCGTCAAACGGGCCAGTGACGTCACTGACAGCAGCTGCTTGAGGTCACAACAGTGACCATTTAATGAAACATTATTAACTGCCGTTTCAAACAGAAATTTAGTTGTTATGAACATTTAAAAAACGACATATAGTAGTAATACTGCTAATGAAGTAGCTGTGTTGTCTTCATGTGCGGTGACAGCGCGCTAGCATCAGCTCTGGTTAGCACGCCAATGCAAAGTCAACGGAGAGTGAGCTAATATCAGGGTTGACCCTGCTCCGTTTTACACCTCGATTCTTGCCGTCAGGGAAAACGCAACGCCCTAATCGACACGGCTACTGAAAGCCAAGACCCTTTCCTATCATTCAGGACCCAGCTCACCTTAGAAGCGGAGGTAATAGTGGTCTTGGCCCCGGAGTTTCTCAGGCCGGCCGTCAAGCGGCAACAGATCAGGGACGCCGCCATGTTCGCTCTACTGCAGAATGACCTAGTGCGCCTGCGCAATGAGACGAGCAGGCCTCTTTTTTGTTTTGCAGAGGAGCACACATTCCTTGACGGCCCAGAGCTCAGCAACAACGTTCCCAATTAAACATAAATATATAGATAAATATGTATAAAATACAAAACGGTATAGTTCAATATTTGTACTTTTACTTTGATAAGATACGATACTACGGAAAATGTGGACGTCACGGCAGAAAGTATAGCACAGTAGATTAGCATTTTTTTAAATAAGAATACAACTACACAACTACACAGAAAATATGTCTATAAATACACAATAATAATAATAATAATAATAATAATAATAATAATAATAATAATGATAATGAGCCTGAAGCATATTCAAATGTTTATTTACAAGGTTGAGTATGTACATACCTATACATTAGAGGAAAATCAAATCAAGATCTTGGTTTGTTTCTTGGAGCATGAACTGCATATACTACTGAACTGAAGTACAGTTGCACATTTTACAAAGGACACATTAAACAACAGCTACACTAACATTGGGGTAACAATAGGGGATTTATAACACAAGTTTGCATCTGAGCAATTGGGAGAAATTAATAAGATAAACACTTAAAACATCTGGAGTGAAGGTAGATGTTTTCTGTGGGGATTTGGACAGAAATCAGTTGAACAGATCATCTAAATGTGGTCAGCTATGGAGAATACAGAGTGACACACACACACACACACACACACACACACACACACACACACACACACACACTCAGTCAGAGTCACTGCTGCTGCTGGAGGAGTCCGTGGACATGGCCTCCACCTCATCCTCGTTCTCCTTGTTGTGACCGGGGGGCTCCAGACCGAAGTCATTACCATGGTGAGGAGGCAGCATCCCCACGGAAACATCAGAGGACTGCCAGGGGTACTGGGGGGTCAGGACGTCTGGGGGAAGGAGGGGAGGCACAGGTTAAAACTTTAACACTGTTACCAGTTCTGTCTTACCATTCTAAACTTTAGGAACAAGGCAAAGAGAAGCAGCTTCATACAGGGCGATATAAACCATGCATGGGGATACAAACCATAGAGGGGTGCAAATCTGTACCAATCAAACAAACATTTTCCAAAAGTCCAAGTTGTATATATGTATGTATTGTTTTCTGTTTGTATATTCACCGTTTCACTCCACAACACGGCTGGTGTAAATAGGACGTTCTCTGACTAGACTGACCTGGCACTCTGTACAGAGTTAAACTGGAGTACGCCTGGTGTAAACAGGACGCTCTCTGACTAGACTGACCTGGCACTCTGTATAGAGTTAAACTGGAGTACGCCTGGTGTAAACAGGACGCTCTCTGACTAGACTGACCTGGCAATCTCCCAGCAGCCAGTGCATCTCCTGGCAGATGTCCATTCACGCCATTGGTCGGCAGGTTGGCCATGTGACCCAGCAGTCCACTGCGCATCTCCATATCCGTTGGATACGGCCTGCGAGGATCACCTGGTGTAAACAGGATTACACAAACCGGATTAATAACCATGTGTAAACAGGATTACACAAACTGGATTAATAACCTGGAATACACAGGGTTACAAACAAGATTAATAACCTTGTATAAACAGGATTACAAACAGGATTAATAACCTGGGGAAAACAGGATAACACAAACCGGATCAATAATCTGGTATAAACAGGATTACAAACCAGATCAATAACCTGGAGTAAACAGGATTAAACAAACCAGATTAATAACCTTGTGTAAACAGGATCATACAAACCAGTTTAATAACCAAATGTATAAACAAGATTTAACATGTCATACAGTAATTGTACAGTGTAAAATATATATTAAAAATATGTGACACAAGCAGATAATGTGTCATCGAGAAAAATTGTGTGCTAAAGTTGAATAACCACCATAGGTACACTGTGTGTCTCTATGCCTGTGCTTGCACTCCTGTGTTGGTGATTATGAGTGTAGGGTTCGAAAAGCCACAAATTCAGTGTCATCTGGTGATCTTTATGATGATCACCATCTTTATGATGTGTTACGTAGGCGTACCTACGGCAGCTATAGAACACATAAGAATAGTTTTGCCTTAGAAATCTGGTCCAGTATTACGGTTCTCGAGGGGTCTGTAGTACCTGGGAGCCAGTTGAGGGGAGCACACACGGCGTTGCTGGCGCTGATCCGGTGAGCGTACTTGATGAGTTCTTCCGACGAGATGCTCCCTGCAAAACAAACCACCACTTCAGATCTCAGGGATTATGGGTAAAAGTCACACAATAAGCTTCTCTCTCATTGGAGGAAAAGCAGGAAGTGAGGTAGATGTGTGCCAAGCATACCCTTCTTGGCTTTGTCAATAGATTTGAGTTTCTCCTTTGCTTGATACACAGCAGTGGCCTGAGAGAGCAAGAGCGAGGGTGAGAGAGAGGTTATTGTGAGATAAGTAGGCGAATATGTAGTTGTGTCCACAGCTGTTGCTCAAGAATCACCTCAACAATAGCAGGAGTAGAGTTAGCAAGCCTCCGGTTGCCTGGCAACTAGCTCTACCTGCTGAGCTACTGACCAAACAGTATTAACAATAGTAGCAGTAATAGAAATATTTACTATTCAGCGGCTTTTATCCAAAACGACTAACACTGACTTCAGAAACATGTAATTAAGGAGCAGGTTAGGAGAAGGTTAAGGCATCTTGCTCAAGGATGCCTACAGCTAGACTGAGGACATGAACCTGACTGACTGAGAAACTTTTGGGTGGGAGTCAAACACCTTAACCACCAGAGTCTGTCCTGCAGTAGAGCTAAATACATTAGCAGCATAGCAGTGGAAATAGTAGTACTAGAAGTAATAATGGAGCTAGTAGCAGTGGTAAGAGTAGTAATAATAATACTACTACTAGGAGTACTAGTACTAGTAATACAGTAGTAGTAGTAGTAGTAGTAGTAGAGGAGTAGGTACTGGTAGTACTACCCACCAGGATGTGTTCTGCCTCCTTCAGCTGTTTCTGGAGCTGCTGGATGTCACTGTCTCTCTTCTCCACCTCCTTCTCCAGAAGGAGCATCTCCTCCTGGACCCGGCCCTGCTCCCTGCCCACCTCCATCAGCTCCTGTAGCTCCCTGTCTCTCTGCACCAGCAGATCCAGGATCTAACACACACACACACACACACACACACACACACACACACACACACACACACACACACAGTCTAGTATTTACCAACATCTGACGTGGCATGTTCTTACTAAAAGATTCAACTAAAAGCATGTGATGCTCAGATCAGGTCCATGATGTCATACCTGTGTATCCTCGCCTGCTTGCGGCAGTTTCTGGCTTCTTGATAAGGCCAACATTTCTATCAGCTCCCTAAAACAATAGCAACAATCATAAATCATGCAGGAAAAGTATTTTCTGTTTTAATTGAAAGTCTCTCAAAGTCTTTCAAGCTGGGAGGTCTTTGACTAATTCATTGGGAGATGGATCAGTTTGTACACTATTCTAGATAGGAAAACAAAGGCAAACTTCCGTTAGACAAGGAGTAAATAATAAATATTGAGGATCTCAGGCTTGATCAGCATGTTTTACCTGGATAAAACTTCCAAATCATCCAAAACAGACAACAACCGCTCTTTAGTTGCCTTTTCAGCCATCGCCATGGATGCTTTCCACTTATGCGCATGTCCGGAAGTCTGGGCGGCAGGGAAGGAAAACAGGATAAGCGGATGTAAACATAAACTCTGTTTTGAGTAGCGACGCCTACTGGCAGGGAGTTTCAGCATGTTATGTTACAAAACCATCAACAGAAGGGTATTACATATGCACTCAACCTATGCCACTGTATAATAATGAGAATAATGCAAATATTAAGTAGATTATGGGTGATAACTGTATTCTATTAGAAAAGACGTTTTGCGTATTTCTATTGCGTTGAGGCAAAATGTTTCGGTTTGAACGTTGCCAGGTTTTCAAACCCGAACCTGACTCACATTTAACGAGAAACCGTCATGAACGATGAAACGATTAATTGATCACAAAACCCTACAAACATCTAACACCATTAAGATTGGTTAGATCTTACAACTCTGGTCAAAGCGAACAAACGCTTGTCTCGCTAAAATCAAATTTGAGAAAATGAAAGTGATACCAACAATTTATGTTTTGTGTAGCTATGATTAGCTATGATTCTAAAAAGCGTGATACAAATATATTTCTGGAAATGAAAATGCATTTACCCTATTGAGAAAAAAAGGTGTACATATGTGAAACGGTGTACAATTGCATTATATATTTAGTGGCAAATGTTTGGCCCTAAGTTCTCTCCATAATAGGGGGATATTGTGCCGGCGAGGCAACCTCGTGTAGTCCTCTGGTGGTTAGTGCGCACATAGACAACTCGGAGAGGAGGAGGTGCAGAGAACTACAACCCCGGAGCAGACTTTATAACTTTCTTGTTATTATTTTGCGTCGACAAATAATCTATTCTCACGATGGTTAAGGTGTCTTTCAACTCTGCCCTGGGCCAGAAAGATGCGAAAAAGGACGTCGAGAAGCTGATCGCAGAAGACGAAAAAGTAAGTAAAAATGGTGGAAGCGAAACGATTAAGTCAACAAAGACAAAAAGCAAACATTTTTACTCGGTATTGGATTTTGCACTGCTCTTCTTTTAGTACTGTGTGCAACCAAAAGTACACACAGTAGTATTGCATACTAACTATCACCTCGAACTTTTATTTTGCAATTGGGAGATTTCGTCACTGTTGATTTATATATATTAATATCGACGATTAATGGAAAATCTAATTTCTTACCGACATTTCCATATGTGCATCGATATTTTTTCTGAATGTATTTAGTTTCACGTAGCCTATACGATGGATTTTGTGCAAACGAAAATACACAGTACAGTGGTTAGGGTGTTTGACCCGCAGCCGAAGGGTTCGATCCCCGATGTTCCACAGCATACCTGTAGGCCTACCTGCTCCATAATGACATGCAAACTGTCAACAAAATACATCCTTTTTTGAGAACACCCAGGTGTTTGTTGCTCATATAATTCAATGTCTAACCTCAGTAGGTCGTTAACTTGGCATTTATACTCGCTGGTCAGATATAGATGTATCAAAATATTAATTCAATAATTCAAAGTGTGTGTGTGAGATCTCCATTAGTCGTGTAACAAGGCCAGTTTCTCTCATACTTGTTTTGCTGTATTTCCTGCATTATATTTCCTGTCAGGATGTTCCTGATTGGCTAACGGCCAGGCAGAGGCCACCCTGGTTGGCTGGGATGTAGCAACAAGCCAGCAGGAAATAAGAAATTCTTAAATAATAGAGTTGTTAGTCACTGGTTACACTACACTGTGTATACAGTTCCAGTTATGTATTACTAGTTATCACTAGTTAAAAGTTTACAAGCTATTGTTTACCTTCTTGTTTTTATTCTTGTTTTTTCTAGTTATTAATAAATAATTTAACTAGGTGGCGGTTTAAAAAATGAACTATAGCGAACAACCATCAGTCTAATATTAACATAATCACCGAACGAGAAGCAACTTATGTGTTCTGTAAGATAAAATCTACCACTGTAGTTTGCCGTTTAAGATTACTGAAATGTACGAGGCCTGTGATCAAGGCTGTCAATCATCTACTGCTTGATATGATATGATCCATCTCTAAGAGCACTGCTAAGCATGTCTCCACATCCCGAGGGGCAGGATGATCTAGTGGTTAGGGTGTTTGACCCCTCAGTTCTCGACCCAGAGCAGGGACGCAAACCCTTCTCCCTGAACATGTGGTCTGCGGAGCGCTGGGTTGAACGGTTTGGACTCCAAGATGGACCAATCAGATCATCTCGTGGCTCTGTGGAGAAGGTTGTGTGTTCAAACCCCACTGGGTCCATTCTGTGTGGCGCTTGCATGAACAGGGGGACACCCTGTTCATGTCCCACTATCTGATGATGATCGGCTCAAACTTCACCATTACTCCAGCAGATTTAGGGTCTAAAAGCAGCATTAATGTGCCCATCAACCCAACCAATTAATGTATTGGTAAAATGACTTCATATCTAACCGTAACTATCCTAAAAAAAGCCTGCACGAAACCATTTGAACTGCATGTTTGCAGATGGTGTCTGCTGTGTGTTGTTGTGGTGTCTGAGACATGAGAGAGGTTGAAAGGGATTATCTTCTAAGCCCCCAGACTCAGCTAGTGGGCTCGTGGCTAGCACCCATAGCAGGCCGTGGGATTAGCACGGCGGGCTAGCCCCCTAGTAGGGCGCGGGATTAGCACCACAGGCTAGACCAGAAGGACAAAACGACCTCCGTTCACCCTACCGTCACCCCACTCGTTACCCCCCAGACAGTCCTGGTGATCCCCAGAGCAGGCTGGCTCCTACATCAACACCTCCTCTCTGATGATGCTAACTTTCTCCTCAGGTGCTAACTTTCTTAGCATAGCCCGCTACATCATGTCCATGAGATTACTGTCAATAAAGAGATGATGATGTCCTAACATTAGCACAGTGCAAGGTTTGAAATATCATTAATTATTATTATTATTAATGCACAAGGTAGTTTGATACTTAGCAGATATGAGATATATTAATGACGGATTTAATTTAGTCCCAACAGGGGGTGGGATATAGTGAGCATTGGGCGATGTTAAAAGCGGACCTGGCACTGGGGTTTTGAGGTTATTCCACGCCAGACGGGAACATGCCACCGTCGCCATGTCTCCGGTTCAGCGCTGGAGATCGCATTTCACGCCGAACCCTCCGGGCGTCCGAAACCCAAGATTCATCGTGATTAGTGATCTGCTCTGGTCTCCATGGTTACAGAAACACGACCTCATCCTCCAAGGGGAGGTTCTGTACTGGTCGCTCCATCAGGGTCCATTGGGAACAGAACCACGAGTTCATCACTTTAGCACCAGGGACACAGAAGGGAAGTGGTTAAGATCTGTGTTTAAGGTTTGAGTGTGTCTTAAAGGTGTGTGTGGATTATTAAATTGATCTAAAGGCCTGTCAGGTCTTGTCTGTGATCTGTCTGTTGGAAAACATAGTCCAGCTCTCTCTTATATTTGTCGTCACTGTAGCTCTCTCTTATATAACTTCTCTTTTCAATTTCACTTTCTAGTTGTTTTCTCAGGGCAGTTCCTCTTCTCATAGTGCTGAGTCTGATGTTTGTCTCTGCTTAGAAAACATACAGAAAACTGAGATACAGAAACTTACAGAAATGTCTCTCTCTCACACACACACACACACACACACACACACTGAATAAACGGAATACGGAATACTACTGTCAAGTTCACACTCTACAGGTAGACTCTGTGGCCATTGCGGATCAAACCCAGAACCTTTCAGCTGAGGGTCAAACACCCTAACCACTAGACTGTCCTGCTCCAGATCCACTCCAGGTTGTTGTGCTCTGGCATCCGGAGGCCATCCTGTTTCCTAAGAGGAGGGTTAGGTGGTGATTTCCAGGGAAACCGGGACATTAGAGGGAGATAACATGAATAAAGCAGGGGTGAGAAGAATGGGCTATCAGCAGATACATTCATTATTGCACTATTGTGCTAGTTGGTGTATGATATAATAGATGTATGATATCATGGCAGTATATCATTGTATGATTGGTTCATGATATGGTTCATGATATAGAAGACCAGGGGTTCTTAAACCTTTTTGTCTCAGGACTCAGAAAACTCGAGTACGCCAATCACCAGTGGGCCTCAGAGTGTTCTGTGCGTTGTTGTCATTTTGGGTCCCGACACATAGTTTACGAAACACTGATAGATTGTTTATTGTTTATTGTGCTACTGGATGTTCTGGGTTCTATTATCACTGGGGAGGGAGCAGAGGAGGTAAAGTAGGTTTTTCGTCTCATGTTTGGTGAAAAAAGAGAAGCTCCGTTCGTGTACCAACACTGAGTGGTGTGAGAGTATTATGGGATGTGTCTGAGCTTGTTGGGAAACTTCCCTATCGCATGTTGTCGAGAGATGAGGAAGCGATAAGAAACAAAGTCTCCACAGTGGACACGATGACTGCTCAAAGTCCTCAAAAGCACTAAGTGCACGCACACACACACACACGTGTATACACAGACATGAAGTCCAACCAGCCAGATGTATTCATTATTATTTGTATTAACATGTGCTGATGTTTATCTCCTGGCTCTGCCATCTGAACATGCATTGGTATCTGATGTTGACACAGCGCTACTTCACGCTGTTTGCTGCGCTCTCCTGCAAATGGATTTTGGTTATTTACCTTGCCTGTTTGGTTTCTTTGTTATTTATTTGTTACTCTTTACTCTTTTCTGGAGCCTGTCTTTGTGTCGACACCACAATGACTAAATGCACACACTGTGTGTAGGTGTGAGGTCTGTGTGAGGTGTGTGTGCTGGTTAGGTTGAGCATCAGCAGGTCTCCCAGGCCCCGCTCCCTGATCAGGAATGTTCCCCCCCCCACCACCACCACCCTACCTACTGCCTGGGGGTACAGGGTCACATGGGCCGCCGCTAAGAACTCAGCCTGGTGTATACTACTCACACCAGAGTGCTCTGACTTCCTGTGTGCCGTTTGTTTACTTTCTGTAGGACCCGGAGGCGGGAGTGGCGGTGCGTGGGCCGTCTCGGGCATGGGGATGGTGCATGTGTCTGGGCCTCGCCCTCATGCTCTCTGGCCTGGTGGTGGGTGGAGCATACCTTTACCGATACTACATCCTGGAGGTGAGAGAGCCACACACACACACACACTGCTTCAGAACATAACACATACTTCACAACATAATACATGGCTTCATAACCCAATGTAACTACATGACAATGTATTCTGTTCTGTATTCTTTTTATCTCTTGGGTTAACAATTTGACCTCTCTCTCTCTTCTCTCCCCCCCAGGAGGGCAGGGTGTATGTGTGTGGTGTAAAGTATCGTGAGGAAGACTTCATGGTTCCAGATGACGATGATGATGTGAGTCACGCTACAACCTTGCGTCCCAAATGGCTGACCGCCCTGTACCTTGTCTTGTGATTGGCTGACGGTCCGGTACCGTGCGTCCTGAATGACTGACCTTCCTGTCCTGTGCGTTATTAGCTGACCCCTGTGTGCCGTGCGTTGTGATTGGCTGACTGTTCTGTACCGTGCGTTGTGATAGATTCTGGTGAACCTGCCGCAGAAGTACCAGATGCGCCAGCTGGAAGAGAGTGTGCGGGTGCTAGAGAGAGAGCAGGTGGCGCTCATCAACGTCCCCGTGCCAGAGTTTGAGGACAGTGATCCCGCAGACATTGTCCACGACTTCCAGAGGGTCAGAACACAAACACTACCTACTATAACATTAGATCATTAATTAACCACTCTGTTATTATAATGTATATTATATCATTAGTCACTCTGTTATTATAACATATATTATATACGTGACCACTCTGTTATTATAACATATATTATATAATTAACTACTCTGTTACTATAAGATATACTATATCATATATATACTATACCCCTCACCTGTTGGTCAATGTTAATCTACTGTGTGTGTGTGTGTGTGTGTGTGTGTGTGTGTGTGTGTGTGTGTGTGTGTGTGTGTGTGTGTGTGTGTGCGCTCGTGTGTGTGTTCAACATGTCGTGCTAAACATGTTTTTCAGCCTTTGTGCGGCAGTATTGGCCTG
>OMNO01069229.1:20235-31288 GCA_900303215.1 Trachyrincus scabrus | reverse complement strand
GTGCTTAAGATGATGAACACGTTGAACCATTAACAGACATGCTTTTCATGGTGTCCTCTGTCCAGGTGTCGGGCACTCGGATCAGTGCATGTGTGTTTTGGGCTCCCCTCTGCCCTACCTCTCAGTGCTGCTTGACGCAGGACAGCGGAGCCCAGGGAAGAGGAACCACCACACCATAATCATTACAATTTCCAAAATCAATTTCCAGAATGAATTTCCCCTATATCACCTTCCTGTTGTATATTTACTTCTGCAGCTTTGTTTGTATTTCATCAAAATGACATATTAGAGTTTCGCTTTGCGCTGTTTATATGTAAATACTGTGCTGCCATTGTTAACAGTCAATAGTTCCTTAGGGGCCTTATATCATGTGTGGGTAGGAGGTTGTGTTGGGAATAGTCATTCAAGGCAAGTGAGTTTTGTGTAATTTCTTTCCATTCAATATTTTTAAGTGAAGGTTAGTAGGTTCAGTGACCGCATAGTGCTAATGGCAACAGTGAACTTTGTCAGACCTAAGGAAAACCTTTCAGGAATTTGTCTCATTCATTCTTTCCCTCTCTGTTACTCAATCTTTCTTTTCTTTTTTGTTTCTAGGAGATGCACTGCTCTGTCTCTCTCCATCATGGCTGTCACGCTCTTCCTCTTCCTCCCTCATGGTGCACAAAGCTGTCACCTTTGACCTCGGGGGACGCACTTTCCTCTCAAGCTTCGACCCTCCTCGCAAGGTCACCTACTTCCTGTCATGTGACCCGTATTTAAATGAGGACGTGACCCATGAGACAGACTGCCCGATAGGGAGTTCTGGATCGCTGGTGAAGTTGTGGGGTGATGTTCTGACTTCTAGGGTTCTGCTGCAGAAAGCTAGCATCCACACCCCCCCCACCCTGGCACTTCTGAATCCCTCAGCAGAAACAACCCTGGAGCAAGGCATTGTGGGAGCTGTAGAACTGGTTCTCCTCAGAAAACCGTTGAAAAGCAACCTTGACTTCATCAGAAATAAGGTAGACTCCTTCCTGGAATCCAAAGCTTTGAGGCACACTGACAAGGTTGGTTCAAGTAAACTCTGCACTCTGATGATTCAAATGTTTTTTGTGTACAATATAAATGTTAATCCAAGAAAGCAATACACACAACTTGATTCTTGCACTTCCTATGATGAAGGTTGTGCTGAGGCATAGCGGAGCCAGGTTTGTGGACCAGGCGGCCATCTCCAAGCCTGTTTATCTTTCCCTGGACAGCACAGAGGAGGTGTGGACTGGGATGGTTCAGCTCCTGCCATGTCTGCTTCCTG
Organism: Trachyrincus scabrus; assembly: GCA_900303215.1. NCBI lineage: Eukaryota > Metazoa > Chordata > Actinopteri > Gadiformes > Macrouridae > Trachyrincus > Trachyrincus scabrus. The sequence continues at coordinate 29,997 of OMNO01069229.1, read as the reverse complement.
GAGAGGCAGCCTTGCTCGAGGCCTTCTGCCCTCCGCTGAAGCACCAGGCGCACGTGGAGGTCTGCACTTGGGATGAGTACACAGGTAAGGTGCTGAGTGAAGGGAATGGTCGAGTGCATTAAAGGTCAGGCAGTAATCAGTCAGAGGAAACATGTCATCATCACAGTGGTGGCAAGTAAATATTACGCTTAACAGAATGGACGTCAAATGATTTAACCTCGACTAGTCCAATCAGGAGAACTTTAGACACTGATAAAGTAGGGAAGATATGAACGGAAAGTCTTAGTAAACTGGACTTGTGGGATGGTCTACTAAATGGACTATTAGCAAACATGAAATGGTATCATGGTCTCCCTTCCTGTCTCAGATGGCAAGCCTCAGATCCCTGAGCTGTCCTTCAGATTGTGTGCCGTCGTTACACGTTCCCCACAGAACACCCCTCTTCTCTATAAGGTACAGTATAAATGCTGTAGATCTTATCTACAAAGTCATATGTAATGGTGTGGAGTGTGTGTGGTTGGTGGCTGGTTTAAGCAGCCTCACCTGGCCCGAGTCAGGCTGATTAGACTCTGGGGCTGGGTGAGGCTGCACACCTGTGGTGCATTGGCCAATCAAGGCACGCAGCCATCACCACACACACTCGAGAGGAGCGTGGACATTTTCCACCTGCTCTGCCTGTTTAAACTTACCAACTTGTCAATAAACCGGTTTCTACATCTACCCGTGTCCTGGTGCCACTTCAGTGGCATGTGGCAAAGGTCAATTGCTACAAGTGGTTTATAGTATTGACCTTTTTTTGCATTCCTAATCTCTCTGCTAGTTGGTGTGTAGGGTGGGTGCCTCAGATGTTCCTCTCTCCCACCACCAATCATTGTGTCAATCCTTGGAGACCACCTTGAAAGAATGTGGCTTTACAGACCCCACGTTCGCTGTCTCACTTCGTCACTTGGCAACCAAGACCGCCCTGGACTGTCTCCGCCTCATCATGGAGACAGAGTCCAACATGTCCTCTAAAAAACGAGGAGGCGTCAATGCTCAGACAGACATGATTGGTATGAAATTCATATCATTAATGTAATCTTAACTGCCATTTTAATGCATATATAGAAACCATACTATAAGTGTGGAAAAATAACTGTTAAATAAAGTCTTCCTTAACTTAACGTTGTAGTTGCATTGAAGCTGAAAACATTTAAGCCGGAAAGCTGGTGACTTGACCTATGAGATATGGGTTCAAGTTTTTCAAGACCAACTCTTTTCTGGTCTTCTCCCTTTTAGGAGTCGACTTGCTTTTCACATCTGATGGAGCCACCATCAAGCCACTTGTCCTGGGCTTCCATCCCAGCCTCTGTCTTCACTACTCTTACCCAGATCAAGAGAGGGAAATTAAATCAAGTGACAGTGAGATGGAGGCATGCCGCGGAACGCTCCTCCTTACTCCACTCATTCGCTCCCAGCGCTATCTGATGCAAGGCAAGACGGTGCTTGTCATTGGAGCAGGGGGTTACAGTAAGAAGTTTATATGGGAAGCAGCCAACCATTACCAGCTTAAAGTGAGTGAACACATTATTGGGATACCGGGGTTTTTCTAAGGGTATTTTAGATCTTTCTTTACCTAATGCGGGGGGAGGTGTATACCACAAAAACAAATTATAATTGAACACATCCACCCTGCCACACCCATGACCACTTACATTCCTTTCCTTATATTCACCAGATACTCCTTGTCGACTGTGATCCCAACCACTTTGCATCAAAGATGGTGGATCACTTCTTTGCCGTGCCCGACCTCGCAGACCACCACCAGGATGACCAACACTGCATTCATATCTGTGATTGGCTGACATCCTCCGATCTGCACCCCGACGGCTGTGTTTGCTTCTGGGACGACTGCGTTGTCCTGACGTCACAGATCTGTGACAGGCTCCACTTGAAGGGAGCACTCCCTGAGGCTGTGTCCATTGCCAAGGAGAAAAGTAGAACGCATCTGCATCTTCTGTCCCTGGTGAAGGCCACGGGGGTCCAAACTGCATCTGTAGCAATGCCCTCTGGTCAGGCAGATAGCCAGGCTGACGTAAAGGACAGAAACAAAGTAGGGATGAACGGCGTGGAAGAGGAAACCTTAAGAGCCCTTGCGGGATTTGGCGCCGGGAATTTTCTAACTGGCTCCACAGACGCTTGCTCCCCTTCCACTGATGAGTCATTCCATCCATGTGTTCCTCTGCTCTCTCCATCTCCCAGTTCCTATGCAGTGCCCTGTCTCCACGTGGAGAGTGTGTTGGACCTGAAGAAGGCCGCAGAGCGAGGCCTGGGACGTCCAGGAGCTGCTAAAAACGGGGTCGTGAGGTTTCCAGCTGTGATGAAACTGGAGTATGGAGCCGGCGCCGTCGGTGTCAGGAAAGTTGATTCCCTAGCCCAGAGTCTCACCCATTTTGAACGCATTGGAGGCGACCTAAAAGAGGAGACGGACTACCCGGGTATTGGGCTGGGTTGGGGCAATGCCATGACCCTGATGGAGTACGTAGGCGGTACCGAGCATGACATCGACATCATAATTTTCAGAGGCCAACTAGAGGGGGCCTTTGTGTCTGACAACGGTCCCACCCGACCCCCAACCTTTACCGAGACCGCAGCCCAGATGCCCACGGGACTCGCTGCAGATAAGCGTGGCCAACTGATCATGGCAGCCTACCATGCCTGCTTGGGCTGTGGCCTTCGAGACGGCGTGTACAACGTAGAGCTGAAGATGACCGAGCTAGGCCCGCGCCTGATTGAGATCAATGCGCGCATGGGGGGTTTCTACCTGCGCGACTGGATCCTGCAGCTGTACAGCGTGGACATTCTCCTGGCGGCTTTCATGGTAGCGTGCGGTGTGCGGCCCCGCCTGCCCTCAGCCTCCGACCTCCCAGCCGGGGGCCACTTTGCCGGGGTGATGTGTGTGGTGTCACAGCACCTACAGGCCCTGAGGACCACAGCTAGTCTTACTTACCTACGAAGTCTGCACCAGAAAGGAGCCATTTGTCTCAATGAGTTGGCCGCCGCCGATGAACTTATTGCAGGGGAATACGAAGAGCCATTCTGCAACGTGGCGGTGAGGGATACCTGCGGGGAGAGGGCTCGCCAGCGTCTTCTAGCCCTCTGCCAGGCTTTGGGGTTGCACTGTCCTCCACATTATGACCTGACATTCTTCTTGTCACAATTTTGTTAATAGGACATTTTGATCAGAGCAAACTGAAACTTTCACTTTGTACTAATTTAGCTAACTAACTAAATGAGCAGTTGGGGTTTTGTTGGAATACATCATGTATGCCAACAACTAAATGATTTACTCACTCTATAATGTGTATCAATCTATAGTTAAGTGAATTTAAACATACATACTCATCTGAATCTAGATGTATCAAGCGGGATTAATTTTGTGATAAACCAATCACAAGGCTGGGATTACTGGTCCCATCCTACAGTAATTAAATGCATCTATGACCTTGTATTTTAGTAATTGTAATTGCCAAGTATAGGCCAAAGAGAAGTAGCCATTTTGTCACTATCTGTATAACCATTAAGTGCCTTAACACAAAATTTCTTGCATAAATAAAATGTATTTTTCCAAATCACTTCATCAAAATTCTTACTGTTAACCATTTTAGGTATAAAGGAAAATTATTTATGAAGACATTCCAAAAGCACATCTGTCTGCGAAATAATAGACAGATAAATAATAACTGTCTCGCTTCAAATCTCTCAGGGTGGCCTACGACTGCTCCGTTGAACGTGATCTGATCTGACAGTTGTTATTCGGGCAGAACATGTGCAGCACACTTTGATGGTCTATGGCTGCATGGGGGCTTTGTTGATAATGTAGGCCTAACTAGAACAAGAGTGTCAATAAAGATTGCTCATTTGAATATAATGGCCATGCCAGTATTTTCCCATAGTAAAAGTAAAAGGTAGCAATCCACTACTGATATCTCACTACCTGTTCAACCAAAGTATTACTGAGAATGGTGGCTGTTTGAAGTCAAAACCTTCAGACAAACTTGTATGATATATCTAAAGAGAATGTAGGGCAAAGTAGTGAATTAAGCTGTTGAAATGTCATCAGCTTAAAGGTCATTTTATATCATATTACAGTCTGCCCAAAGAAGTTTAAAGTGCAACGCATTTTTGGGTCAGCCAAGTAAATATACCCATGCAGAAGTGGTAAAACAGGGGAGGACTTGTATGTGTAATAAATTCTAAATGTTTTGATTAAAGCATAATCCCGTCTGTGATTAATAAAGTACTATATAATGTCATAATCCTCCAATGATGCAGAAGGAAATACAAAAATACTAAACAAAATTGGGACTTTGAATATTTTTAAATTGTTAAATATTAAGTATAATTGTCTTCGGTCCACTACCTAATTTTTGTAATACCATGTTTGGTCACTAGATGGCACACTAGGATGTAAACATCATCCCCAATCGCCCTTCTGCTCTCACTTGTCTTTCGTGTCGTTCTCTCGTCCACTAAACCAAAGACAAAAAAGAAAGGATCAAAACTGACACTGTGAACAAGCGGTGTAGCCGAGACATTTCAAAAAAATGTCAAGCGAAGAGCTAGCAAATTTGTTCATTTGAAGTTTGTGATATTGTGAATAACTATTTTTTGTCATAGAAATGGACTAAATAGCCTATATCTTAGCCTTCTGTGCTACTGCCTGATATTGGGCTACAAATATGCAATTGTAAAGCAAACTAATTCGGTAGCTGTAGGGTTTTTATTCTAAACACTTGGTTTCTCATAATAATTTGACCCTGTAGGTCAAATTAGCCTACTGTAATCAACTATAACAGTTAGTCACAATTTCAATATGAGACTCAATATAAAACGTCTAAAAATGTCTAAATTATATAAATAAATAGAATGTGTTTTGTATTTGTATTGCAGCGCTATATTCAGTTGAGCTTTCTCATAGGCAGCCATGTCTTCCTCCACCTGTAGGCCTACTTAGGCGGTGCATGGATTGGAGAGAGTAACTGTAACCTTGTGAAGGCTCGGACTTGTCCGCAATACCATGGGTGGTGTCTTCAACAGGGATGTAACGGCTGATGTCATGGGTGGTGTCTTCAACAGGGATGTAACGGCTGATGTCATGGGTGGTGTCTTCAACAGGGATGTAACGGCTGATGTCATGGGTGGTGTCTTCAACAGCGATGTAACAGCTGATGTCATGGGTGGTGTCTTCAACAGCGAGGACTGTAACGGCTGATGTCATGGGTGGTGTCTTCAACAGCGAGGACTGTAACGGCTGATGTCATGGGTGGTGTCTTCAACAGCGATGTAGCGGCTGGTGTAAACACTGGCAAGAGGCCGAATCTTGTAAAAAGGTTTGGTACCCGGGTAATCAGTCAGGAGGTCGGTAAGGAGAAGACAAAGGCCTTGTCAGGAAAAAAAAACAGACAGGATGAATCCTTGTCGCCAGGGTAAAGTCCAGAAATCGGAGTCCGCCATTGTTTTTTTAACAATGTAGACTACTGCGTGCGAGGCCCCTAGCTACTTATTATGCTGTTCACTTCATCTGAGTCTATCAAAAAGAGACTTCAATAACATCAATACAAAATACACTTTACGATTGAGTCACTCTTTTCATAGAAAATGGTGAGGAAAACCTTATAGGATGTCAATTTCTTAGGTACAGATTTTTTGAGGGGTTTTGAGTGTGTTGAATGAATTTGACAAAGACTGCATACGCATAGGCGTGGGAGCTCAGCCCAAGTCTATCATTTTCTTATAAACATGTTTAGCTCCTCCTTTAACAGAAAAAAAGTTCAAATCAAAAATTTCCCCAATTCTTTTTCCCACCCACAAATGCTCCGGCTCGGTTTTCCAAGGAAGCATTCTTTAAAACCATGCTTATAATGTTTTTACATTTCATGTATTCATGTTGTCCAGCGATAGTTCCTTGGGGAGGGAGAGGGTTAAGTTCGAATGCATTCTTTCTGCCTGGACAGAGGGGAAACATCTGGCTTGAATACATGTGTTGTCCTCTTCTTCCAATATGTCTTTTCTGAACATAAGACGCTATGGCAACAACCGAGATGCCAAGAGCCGAGCTAGGGCAGCGGGAGGACAGCGTCAACATGGTACTGAATAGCAGTAAGCCTCTGCATCGATTCACCCAGGGAGAGACACGGACTCTTGGGGTATGACTTCACATTGGTATTTGGAATGCGCGGGGCTTGGTGGTGGGGCAGGCTGAACTGGAGTATAGATAGAGGGAACCTTTGTCTCATCACAACTTGAATAACATCTCCCTCTCTTGTGCTTGTGTCCCCCTTCCCAGATTGTGGTTTTGATCTTCGGCTGTGCTGAGCTCTTGATGGGGCTTCAACTTGTTAATGTCTCTACCATGTATATCCCCTTCTGGCGGGGAGCTCTGGTAGGCCAACATCACACCATACTACTATGCCATTCTGCTCTTAACGGATAAAGCCTGTGCTCCCATTTCATTTCTTTAGTGACTTAATGTGCCTTCCAGGTTGAGGAAGATCATTGGTATGGTGGTCATTAGGTCATTGATATTTAGTTCATGCACATTTCATTAATAATTGGCTTCTTTCTATCTTTTTTCTAGTTTATCATCTCTGGAATTCTTTCCATTTACACTGTAGTACATCTATCCAAGAAAATGGTATGTTTATATTGATGCTCGATTTTAGTTATTTACATATTCATTATAATCATTCGGCAGATGCTCAGAACAATGAAACCATATATATATATATATATATATATATATATAGCCTATTTGTTAACAACCGTTTTTCCTAGGTGACAGTGTGCTTGGCCATGTATGTGGTTACACTCCTTGGAATAATAGTGTTAGTGTGCTACAGAATACACTCTTGGTGATATTATCCATATGTCATATTATTCCACATTAGCAGAGGAGATCCCCTATGACAAAATGGTGAGTTATGGTCATAAACACACAATTAAACCAAAAACAAACCAGGGTGAGTGGATGAGTGAGGGAGAGGGCGAGTGAGTGAATGCATGTATTAATACAAAAATACTGGACAAAAAGAATGACATGCTTATTAACAATGATTATTTCTGTTTATCATTCAGGTACAATTTCTGTGTATCGATGCCATATTGTTAATTAGTGCCTTGTGCGTGTCTGCATTTCTCATCTTTCTGTCTATGGTAGCACATAGAGCTCTGAAATCCACAAAAACCCTAAACCCTAATTAATTTTACTATAAATTGCCAACTTAACTATTGCCCTACTTTGTAGTTAATTGCTTCTTAATTTGTGATTTATACCCTTAGCACGTTCCAAACATTATATACCCTTAGCACCTTCCAAACATTATATACCCTTAGCACGTTCCAAACATTATATACCCTTAGCACGTTCCAAACATTATATACCCTTAGCACGTTCCAAACATTATATACCCTTAGCACGTTCCAAACATTATATACCCTTAACACGTTCCAAACATTATGTACCCTTAGCACGTTCCAAACATGAATTCCAAGATGTCCATGGTCTAGCATCTTTGAGACATTAAATAGCCTACAAATAACGTCATTTTTTGTTTTACAGGTGATTGTCCAGCACATCATACCAGCCATGACACATGACACAACATCGACTTGATAACATTTAATCTGCTTAGGCCTATTCAATATTGTACAGTGTCAGCACTGTCTTGAAATGTTATCTTAGGCTGAATATAATAGGCCTACGCTTTGGTGCATTAGCCTAGCCCCTGTATATGGATGGTCTGCGCCACCAAGTGGCACGACAGCACTTTACACTCTAGTAAAAACAACTACTCTAAAAACAAGGTCAACGCCACTTTCCCCACCCATTATTTACTGAGCACCCTATTTAGCAGTTAGCTGAGTTTTTAAAATGATAGCCTACTTTTGTAGGCAAACTTTATAATGTGTATGAATCTCTCATTCTTGTTTTTGTCACTTTACCTTTCAATTTTTACCAGGCCTACCTGGCCTACTGTTTTCCACTTGTTGGGCAGTGGTACCCTGTGCGGTCGTGTTGGATATTAATCCAGACAAAGGTATCCAAGTATGTAACCCTGATAGATATAGTCAAGTATATAACCAGATACTAATCCTGATAAATGTAATTCAAGCACATAACGGAAATAGGCCACTTTTAATAATTTTCTCTTATGTATCACATGAAAGCAAGAGCTATGCCATCCTAAACCTTGGCTTTGAGAAGAAGGCTCCCTGACCAGACCTCTTATCTAAAAATAAGATGCCAGCACAGAATGCGACAGTTACAATGGCCACCAGAATGCGACGGTTACAATTCCCACCAGAATGCGACGGTTACCATGCCCACAGAAAATGTTTAAATTGCATGGGAAGAAAACATATGAAAGTATCTAACCTGAAAGTTTCTGACATTCCCAACCATGATAAAAAACAGTACATAAGCCTGTACCCTGTAGGAGACAGGCAGTGACTTCATAAACTAACTCAGTTGTTGTACTCCACAATAAACCTACTTTCTTCAACTTTCATCCACCGTGGTCAACTTTGATTAATTGAATAGTCTTTTATTCATTTTAATAGTTATTTAAAGTTATAAAGTTATTCTGCCGAGGACCTCTTCAACTTGGCCCAAGAAAAGATCTTTGACAGTAGCCTAATTAGGACTACATAAAATCATAGTGTAGGCCTACTGTAGGCCTGTAGCCAGATGGGGGGCCTGTGAAAAACGTGTATAAGATAAATACCTAAGTAGGCTACTTAATATTTACAAAGACAAAGACTAACTTCCATTGAAGGATCCTGTTTTTAAATATTTACAAATGAAAGAATCATTCTACAATGGACATCAGTGGGGGTCCAAGTCCCTTGGGAGCGACCTGCCCTTTATACAAATAATAAAAGCTGTTGCTATACGTTGGAAGGTCAGAATTGCGTTTAAATAACCATACATTCCACGTGTCTTGCTTGGTTGTAGGCCTACATGTAACTAAAAATAAAATCATCTAAATCAGTAATAAACACATAAACTCACACCCAATTGTTGGCAATGTTTCCATTCACAATCGTATCAAAGTTTGTTGAGCTATCGTTGGGCGATTGGGTCGCAACCGGCACAGTCTTGGCAGGGCTGTCCAGAGGGGCCTGGGCTGGCACACAGTGGCGTGTCCAAACCTTTTTGACTGGGGTGGCCCAAATGGGGCACTGCCTTATGCAGGGGTGGCATGAAGTACGAGCGCACACACACACACACACACACACACACACACGGAACACACTCAGAATAGCATTTAGTTATTTTATTTAGTTGTCAGTGGCCAGCAGTTTTGTCGTGAATCTTTCGGCGAAACAGATTTATGAACTACACCTCCCAACTTCTATTCGAATGTGTGAAGTGTGATATTGGCGGCTATTCCTTGGTCAGTCGGCAAACCTATCATGCTATGTGTGAAAGCCGGTAATGTGATCTTTTTTATTTCAATTCAAAAATCCTAAATGTGAATGCACGTTTGCACAAGGGAATTTTTACCCGCGTATGTGAGCAAAATGGTCGCACTGTAGAGCCTTGGAGACTCCCAAGACTTCTTAGCGACACGTGGTTGACCGTTCAAATCGAAACTTCTTATTCTTCTTTTTTGGCAGGCTTACACACTACTCTGGCACGTTTGGTTTGAGCAGATGTCTGACTGACTCATAGTTTAGGAAAATGGGGTGGCCAATCAGATTCCAAAGGCACCCCAGGCA
>OMNO01069200.1:39051-50757 GCA_900303215.1 Trachyrincus scabrus | reverse complement strand
TATTATATATAATATAATTGTAAGTTGACATGTTATGGGGGACGGCCTGTACATAACAAGAGAGCTAACATTGCTGCCTTACAGCGGTCTGCTACAGCCTGTTTTAAACCTGCTGCTGTGGGACACCTTTTCATATGGCATTTTAGCACTGCATATTACTCCCTCTATAGATTATTTTCTTATTCCATTTAATATATTAAGTTTCAAGGAATTAATTCATCAAAATGAATACCTGTGCTGTATTATATAGTATCCTAGCCGCATAATTAATCATTAACACTTTTTTGTGTGTTACATGAGGAAGACAAGATAATGTGTCATTTGCATGTTTTGCAACATTTGTGATGTGGTGTATTTGCTTCAGCCTCGGCACACATAACTTATGAATCGATTAGTTCGTCCTTGCGTTACAGAGTCCAGCTGTAATCATTTTGACATGGTTTTGCTGTATACTTTCCCCACACATGAATGCCAACCTGCTAGTTGCTGTTTAATGACTGGCTTGTTGTTTTCTGTTCTACACTAAAAGCTACAACTTGCTGCAGATACAGTATGCTGCCTAGGGAGTTTGCAGTAGTGATTCCTGCTATGCAATATTATATCGGTGTTTGCTAAGGGAAGCCACACGATAGGGGTGTCAGAGCTGGGGACTTGTGCTACTAGTGTTGGCTATTATGTTCAAAGTACTTTCTGTAGCTCTTCCTGCGGTGTTCTGCATTATGCTCATTTCAGACCGGCAGTGACCACTGTCAATCCACTGTACTTAGTTACGTGCGGTCTAGGTGAGCGGGAGCTGAAACTTAAGTGTTTTCTTGAATTGAATGTCACCACAGTGACTTAAAGATATTGTAGGCCTACTCATTAGTGGGACAAGTAAGCCTAAATAGATCAAACAAACATGTCTCTTTTTGGACTACAAAGTGAATGACATTATTATGTCGTTATACCGTTTTAATGAGAAAAACAATTTATTGCCATAATGATGTTGTTTTAAGGACATAATTATGTTGTTTTTATGAGAAAATATGTAATTTTAACAAGAAAAGAAAAAAATTAACTGTAGGCAGATGTGGTTTAGTTAGTAGTTGACTTTGCAAGTGGTTTTGTTTAACTACTTGTGTTTTTAACACGGGAGAGTATTTAACCCTCGTGTTATGTTCAAATGTACTGACATTGTTTATGTTTGGGGTCAAATTGACCCCAGCCCTATCAAATCACTGGAAATTGATTTGAAATTACATTTGTATGCAAGCTTAGAATCCACAGCTCCAAAAGTCGAATAAGTGTTAACATTTTGTAGCAAGGAATAAAGATTGCTAGTGGCATACATCTGGTAACAACCCTGTTGTCACATGGCTGTACTGCATTGGGAAAGTAAAGGATATTTAAGCCGTGTACTCAGCTCAGTACTGCCTGTCTGAATTCAGTGTCATGTAGCTGCTACTTGCAGTCTGTCACCCTCCTAGATCCGTGTGTCACAGTTGATACCCTACTGGTAACAACAATCAACAGTGTCCATGCGTCCATACAATGATCTTGAGCACAAACGTGAGAATGACAGTGAGATGGACAATAATGGAAAACAAGGAAAGGTGTGTGTACACACACACACACACACACACACACACAATTGCTCCATGTTGCAATTGTCATTATGAAACAATAGCAATGTTGCCATACGTGATTGCTATTAATGACCCAAACATTACTGTCCATACAATCCATATAATATTGTGTTTCACTCAAGCCATATTTGATTATGTATACATCCCATCATATAATCCTCTGTAAATGTTCTTATTGCCAACTCAATACACTGTGAGAGAATAAAGCAGTGCCTATGAAGGTCTAAACAGTGTCCTTTTTTATGCTTTACTAATGAGACCAGTCATTTAACATTTGTATAAAAAAACATGCAGGGACAAACATATGTTTTGATTCAACGACACTTATAAGACAAATAAATATGATAGAATGATTGTTCTTTTGTCCGCCTATTTCATAAAAAATATATGTAAACTTGATTTGTTAATTTGTAAAAATCTTAATTGGAGTATGACTAGAGTGTGTGTTGTTGGTGGCTGGTTTAAGCAGCCTCACCTGGTCTGAGTCAGACTGATTAGACTCTGGGGCTGGGTGAGGCTGCACACCTGTGGGGCATTGGCCAATCCCGGCCCACAGGTTAAACCAGCCACCAGCACACACACTCAGGAGGAGTGCTAGCACGTACCATCTGCGCTGCCTGTTCAAACAAAGCTCAAAGTCAAACCGGTTTAATCATCATCATCTACCTGTGTCCTGCTATTGGAGAAGCCCTGAAAAGCCACTGTAGTGGCATGTAGTAGAGGAAACTGCTACAATGGCACCTTAACAGGGACCTCTCCAACCAGGGTTAGGACACAGAAGGGCTGCCCGGACCCGCACTGGAGTCACCAGCAGCGGCGACGGGCAGCCACCTCCCAGCACCAGGCCTTTCCACGACCGCAGCGACGGCCGCTGGTGGAGCCCGGTGGGGGAGGCAGCGCAGCGACCGCTACAAGCAACCGTCTGTGGCTAGCAGCCCCTGAATCCAGCAGGGGCAGCAGCCCAGGTCCAGCCACGCCTCTGCCAGCCAGCACAGCAGCTCAAGGCCTCAGGCTCCAGGAAAGAGATGGGGGAGGGGAATGATGCCTTGTCGCCCTGGTAGAGGGTGGCCCTACAGAGGGCTGTTCGGGCCCTCCGAGGAGCTACCACCTTCTCCCAGCCCGTCCAGACAACCCTGTAACGGCAAAGTCCAGCGACACCTCCACCGGCCAAGGCAACAGCCCTGGCCTCCGGTCTCCAGGATGGAGGGGGGGTTGGCGGGTCACACTGGGGAGGTGTGGTCACAATGGGGTTGGGGTTGTTTTTATTTTTATTTTAGGTATGACAACCCTGTAAAGAGTCCACTTGGTTAAGTTAAGTATGGTAACCCTGTTAAGAGAGTATAAGAGTATAAGAGAGTAATATTGATCTATCTGTCTATCTATCTATCTGTCTATCTCTATCTATTATCATGTCTGTCATCTATCTATATCTGTATCTCTATTATCTATCTGTCTATCATCTATCTGTCTATTATCTCTATCTATTATCTGTCTATCTGTCTATATCTGTGTCTGTCTATATCTATTATCTCTCTGTCTATCTCTTTATGAAAGAGGCAGAGGGATAGATGAGGTTGTAGTACATTGGTGTGCTGTGCCTCTTTTGCTGTTCCCTTTTACTGGTGATGAGAAACAATCACATTAGTGACAGACTTGTGTCTTGTAGAGAAGGAGTGGCAGTGGTGGGAGCAATGCTGTTGCTATGGTGATACTCCTTGTTTTACACCATGCTGCTTATCAACATGAGCACAAATACAACAGTGAACTCAAATAAAAATGTGTGTACCCAAGAGATGGAGAACACGGGTCTTCATGTTACAAGTAGGCCTATAGCGTGTATAAAAACGTGTTTTTATAGCATTTCTGTGGCAATAGCATGGCCATTGGAAATCAATGGCTTGAGCGTCTTGTATTTATTTACCAAAACAATTTTAGAATAAGTTTCACTAAAATATGTTTTGATCATGAGTTACCAAGGATCTTTGTACATGAAGTGAGTCTAACAAAGTATAAATGAAACGACCAAGCCAAAACACTACAGCATGTGGTAGTCTGTCAGTCAACTCTGTTTACAAGTACTAACCGAGTACTAACCAATTGTATTAAATACTACAATTCATTTGAGGTGAAAAAGCTTACCTTGGTCATCCTCTTGATGTAGGTGTGTATCAGGTGTATATCACCCTGAAGACGACCTAGCCTGGCTAACCAAGGCCTGCCTGACTCCACACTGTCCGAGAAAAGGAGAGCCACAAAGTTATGGCTGCAGTTCTGAAGTCAACAACGGTTAACCTATACCAGAAACGGTCTGGAGCCGGAAAGCGGTGGAAGAGATCCAGAGTAGTAGAAGGGACAAGAAGTGATGGGCATCTGCCTCCACCTGGGACCCCACTGCAATTATTTGAAAGTGGAGAGCTGTCAAAAGGATAGGCTATGTCTTTGGACTGGACGAACCATAACCTCGACTGTCAGAAGTGCAGCTGCAGCAAACAAGCAGAATGATCACATTCTCTGCCTTAATCCCCACAAGCAATATATCAATAACCTCTCTCCCAAGTCAGATCAACAACATATCATAGAGTGCACTTCAAAGAGGTGCACTCATATATACATACAAAAAAATGCTCTCAGGAAAATATACATTCGGGTGCCAATGTATTGGGGTGCCAGTGTATTTGTATACATACAAATACACAAATACACATACATTGGCACCCGAATGTATATGTTCCTGCATTTATACACCATTTCAGGTAGGCTATGTCTAGCTATTCCAGCAAGACCATGTAAGACAATAAAATGACAAGTAAAATGTAATGTTTGAAGCCTGACTTGCAACATATTTTTATTTAGCTACCTATGTGATATAAAATCCATAACCCACATCTCCAAAAATATGATTTATCATTCGCCAAATGCTTTGCTCTGACAGCTTTGAGAAGAGAACACGTGACAATACCGTTCTATGATCACGTGATTTGTGTGAAGCGATCACGTGAGTAAATTGACCAATCCTGATATACGTCACTTTTCCCAAAGACGGACTTGATGTGAGACAAATAAATGGTATTTAAATATATCATATAGGCCTCTAAGTATCAATTTAGGTTTGTTGCTGCTGTGTAAGGTTATTTGCGTAACGGTACCTGTTCAAATCTAACGGGTGAACTTAGCATTGTTAGTTTTCGGGTGAGTGATTTTTTTTTGGAAGTAACCTAGTGTTTTTGTAGTTTGTCGACAACAATGAGACTGGTCATTCTTGAAGACTACGAATCGGCCAGTGAATGGGCAGCCAAATACATTCGTAACAGAATAATCCAGTTCAAACCAACAGCCGAAAAATACTTTACACTGGGCTTGCCCACGGGTAAGTAGCCTATAAGTTTACCTTTGTTAACCGTAGTACACTTCACATTGTGACGTCATAGTGAAGCTGATGCTGATCATACGGTGAGAAACTAACTTTAAAACCACTTTTTACTGCCGTGGTTTGAGCTCGGCTCTTTAGCTCTCGTCGCTGTACAGACCCAACGCTCATGTACTGCTGAGGACGTATTTGCTGGTCGAAATTGGTTGTAAACCTGTTGCATGCCACCTTTCTTCATGAAGGAATTCAATATATTGAGTGTGAATTGAATGGCTCGCATGACAATTGACTATACACATTTTTTTTTACATAACATTACAAATATAAGCTTATGTCAATCATATTTTCATATTTATTTGATTCATTTTTTTATTTTAGGAAGTACTCCTTCTGGCTGTTATGAAAAGTTAATTGACTATCACAAGAGTGGGGATCTTTCTTTCAAATATGTGAAAACCTTCAACATGGATGAATATGTGGGTGAGTAATAGCCTACTTATGTGTCATACACACGACATAAATATAACATTGCCTGGGCCTACATATCAACATTTGCTGTTGAAGTGGAATGAAACTCATGTTTCCTTCATGCTTTCATTATGAATCTAACGAAATGCATTTGTACTGCCATCTAGCGTGTAGATGGTTAACCTGCATCCCTCCTTTGTAGGCCTGCCCCGTGGCCACCCTGAGAGCTACCACTCATACATGTGGAATAACTTCTTCAAGCATGTTGACATTGACCCAGCAAATGCTCACATCTTGGATGGAAATGCACAAGACCTTGAAGCAGAGTGTGCCGACTTTGAGAAAAAGATTGCGGACGCTGGAGGAATTGATTTATTCATAGGAGGTTAGTAGCCCTCTTTTTTTTTGTGGTGATAGACTAAACGGACACAGCTGAGATGGTTAAGGTATTAGGATAGAGATGGCTAAGTTTAGGTGTTAGGTTAGATATGGTTAAGTTTAGGTATTAGGTTAGAGGTGGTTAAGTGTAGGTATTAGGTTCGAGATGGTTACGTTTAGGTAGAGAGGTTTTTCTTGGCTTGGGAGGTGCACATGCAACTATGTCAGCGGTGTCCGTTTAGTCTCTTATTTTGTGTTAAACTTTTTTTCTGGTCTTTTAAGAAATACTTAAACTATATATACCATATGGTAGCAGCAGATTTACTAGTGGTTAATCAAGGTTAGGGTTAGGATTGCATTATTCTAGAAAACAATTATTAGATATGCAATACTATCTACTGTGCATTGATATGCTATGATGTAAAACATACAATTATACCTAATGGGCCCCATTAGCTTTGTGATTATGCTCATTTAAAGTGGTCAGTAGTAGTAGTAGTAGTAGTAGTAGTAGTAGTAGTAGTAGATGATATTTAAAAGACCTAAATCCTCATCTCTTTCCCTCTTTCAATGTATTCTATACATACCTTTTTTATTTTAATGAGGTTTTTTTGTCAAGGTATTGGCCCGGACGGCCATATAGCTTTTAATGAGCCGGGTTCAAGTCTTGTATCAAGGACCCGAATTAAGACTCTAGCCAAGGACACCATAGTGGCCAACGCTCGTTTCTTTGGCAATGATCTCTCCAAGGTGCCCACCATGGCACTAACCGTCGGCGTTGGAACTGTCATGGATGCCCGAGAGGTCAGGAGGTCCAACTACAATTTTAATCAAGTACCAAATTTAATCAAAGTGCCATCCATATATGAATTTTCGAGTGCCATATTTGGATTTGGTGATTATTTAAACCGTGGTAGCATTGCAACTTGTGAACTTGTCACAACTACTTTTTTTTGTCACAAAAGTAGTTGACCACAATGAATTAAGATAAGATGGTACTTAATCCCTAACGGGGAATTTGGTATGACATGACATGTAATATTGTGTAATTGTCAAGGAATTTTAAGGATTTTAAGAAGATGCGAATAAGTGGTACTTTACATGTCACATATGTACTTCCTTGTTGCCTAGGTGATGATTCTAATCACGGGTGCTCACAAAGCCTTTGCTCTGTACAAAGCCATAGAGGATGGGGTTAACCACATGTGGACCGTCTCAGCCTTTCAGCAGCACCCACGTACAATTTTTGTCTGTGACGAGGATGCCACACTGGAGCTGCGAGTCAAAACTGTCAAGTACTTTAAAGGTGAGACTGAAAGACATTACATTACCCGCATGCCGGAACCAATCACGCTGCTGGGGGGCGGAATTCTGCGCACCGTGCATGTTAAAGGAATAATAGGCTAAAACACTTTAAGATAATTACAGAACACCTAACATTGATGTACAATACATTCCAGGTTTTATTTTTCGGATATACGTAATATTGAACTTTATACCACAGCATTGTTGAATACTTGATTTTGAGTAAAGCACTCCGGGGTGTCCCGTTATTGGAAAATAATGTACTTCAGGAAACCCCGTCGTGGTTTATTCCTTATTTATCGTTTATCACATTTGTGTCAGGGTTCCTGCGTTACCCAGAACTTTCCTTTGAAATCGATTACTATCAACTGCTATATTGCCAATAGCTGGGCTATTGCAAGCATAACGGCAGCAGTGTTTGCGTACATCCATTGTAGTCAGAGCTGATGTTAGCTGTAGCCAGTGTTTTAGCCTGCTAGTCACGGATCTCATCAATCCATTTATTTGAGGGAAAATAGTGAAAGGGGTATTTTTGCAAACGTAGCCCATCTATCTATTTACAGCAAAGACAAAACTAACAACGTTTGGATGTGTGCCGTTTATGCTGCATGTCATTCAAAGAACATTAGGTTGCTCCTGTCTGGACATCATCTTTCTTAAAAATAGTGTCTATAATGGTTTGCAATCAAACACTGTACAGCCTACTACAGATATACACTTAAAATATTTGTCTTATAAGTGTCACAAATAGGCCTGCCCTCCTGTGCCTTGACTTCTCCTACTTCTCGAGATTACCAAGGTGGTAAACGAAAAGCGAATTAATATAACTCCACTAAATTATTATTGTATCCAGAGAGATGCAAAACCTGATGATTAACTTTTTAATTTTAATATTTACTGAATAACTAATTGTTGGATAATTAATTTCATGAAATCCATTTCATGTTGATGAATCAAATGCAGTAGTTTAATGTAACTGTCAAGTAAATTTTACAGTTAAGAAAATGCTGCCATGACCAGCAGAGTCCCATTGTTACTAATTTGAACTATTTTTTGGGTATATATTTATTCTTGTAATACTGATGAATTTACATCTTTTATCAATTTATTTTTTGTATTTAGAAAAGCATAATTGTATAATTGGTCATTAGTGATGTTTAAGGTTGCATCAGGCACTGTTGGTATGTGTCTGTTTTCTATGAAAAATCCTCACATTATTATAATCACCTTGTACATTTCTCCTTGATTCTTGGCAGGTATAATGCATGTTCACAATAGACTCGTGGACCCAGTGCTTACCATGAAGAACGATTAGTCTTGAAGTGGAAGAGACGAATGAATACCAACCAAAATGGTGAAAAGAACATTAAGAAGAACCATAGCTTAAATTCTTCCTTTTTTTTTCTACTTCATCAACCACAACAGGTCACTCACCTTTACCTATGATACTGACTGTTTAGTTTATGCTAGTATTTGGCAAATCCGCCTAAGAAGCAATTCAATGTTTACATACAATGCAAATCCAACGGTAACGGTAAGATTGCTTAGTTAAGTCAAACAGTGTCAACATTTGTTCATTATACTTAAGTTTTTCTTCTATTGTTTTTAAGTACTTTATTTGTTATTCAAAAGTTGCAAGGTCCAAGGCATTTTCCATGATACTGTAGTGAATTTTCCAATAATAAAGGTTTATTGTTTCTTTCTACAAAACATGGATTGCAATACATGATTTACACGTTAAAGAAATGTAATGTTGGGATGGAATATGGAATCAGACCTATTGTTTTTCAGACAGTTTTTTGGTCTTTTGACATTGGACGGAACCAGAATGGCTATTGCGCCATGTGTGCGAGCAAAGCTTAAAAATAAAACATACATGTCGACTGGAGTTTAGCAGTGCTTATATGAAATGCCTTATTTAGTTTTGTTCTTAAATTCAAAAGGGCATGTTTTTGTATAAGGTTTATGCTTAGTCAATAGCCAGGGCAATTGTTGAAACAGTAACCGAATAGAAATGGATTTATTGTACACTCCTTTAAACCACACCCTCCGATACACTAGGCGGCGCTGTGCTGTTTTCCTTCACATCGGTGGTTTCAGCGTGTGGCCGAGAAAGCGGAAAAGGAAGGAACGACCTCTACAGTCAAGATACCGCACAGAGAACGAGTCCCTTCAAAAATAACCGGTCGCAGTCAACAATGTCTGGACTTCTTAAGACGGCCGCTACCCGCGTCGCCCCTGCGTTGCGGGCGAACACGATCACCCAGCGGGCGACTCTCTACACTCGGCCCGCGAAGGAGAAGATCGGCCCCGTCGTGAGTCTTAATGTTCCGTGTCAATGCCAGTAGGAAGGCTAGGGAGCCTCTCGTAAGGTGTTATGCCGTCCTTCGCTGGATAGGTCAAATTATCCGTCGCGCAGTTTTACTACTAACACGTTTTAACCGAATATATGCACACATAGTGTGACAATGTTACACTGCTCTGCGTCGTTTGAAGTGAGTTAAACTAGTACGATTCGACTCCCAAGTTCGGCCCATATTACAAGCGGCGCATTACGTCAGATATTCATTGGCGGAAATGGCTCTAAAATAGGCCTATATGAGTTGTGGTGGTACTCACACGTGTATACATCATGTATTATTTGGGTGTAGGTCTACGTAAATATATAATGTATAGCATGTATTGAAGTGCATATGGATATTCCGGTGAAAGGTGTTAAACTGCAATAAACATACGCTATGCTGTAATTAATAACCCTTCATAAGTCTCTTGGTGGGAGGGGATGAAATTGCCCAGGGGTGAAATTTTCTGTTTTCTATTTATTGTTCAGGAATCTGCAATCGGATTGGGAATGTTCTCCTTGGCTATCCTGGGACCATCTGGATGGGTCCTGGCCCACCTGGAGGAATACAAGAAGAGAGACTGACAACATTCTGCTGGTGCATCCAACTTGTCAAAAGCTACTCCAGTTGTCTCCCGGGACCATGACCAGAAACCATATATGAGAGAGGCGGGACGTACTTTACTTCTACCTCGATGGCAGTTACATTCTTCATATTCCGACTTGGAATACAGTTAACTTAATACATGGAACATGTGCCCTTATAAGGGCAACCTAACAATTTTAATAAATGTTATTTTAAAAACTGAAAATCTGTATCTCTCCTATGCGTTGAAGAAATGTGATGTGTACCAAATACAATGACATGTTTTAGTAATGAATAACCTTAAATGTGCCCGTCACCCACTGACGGGAGTGTTTTGAAGGCCCCTCCTGTGCCACTGCTACAACAATGCAACGTTTGTCGCATCAACCATGCGAGGGGATTGATTTGCATTGTAGACATGATATCTGAGGCATAAAACAAGATGAACACAAGAACACATAATTTGCAAAAATCGAAAATAATTTGCTGAAATCCAACCTGTGAAAGACAGGTTTTGTTATTATATGTTGGTGGCATGTGTCAAAATATTTTGTAAAGAAAATAGTGTAGTATAGTCTGTTAAAACTGATACGGTAGGCAGTTGTCAAGTCGAATGAAGAATTTTGAGCAAGAAGGTGATGAACATGTTAACAATTAGTGTTACCCATTCAGCAGGTTTATTGTATAAAATAGGGCTAGTGATGGAATAATTTGTGTGTTGAGTACCTTCCAAAAGTACTATATTAAATTAAATGTAATATTACGTACTAACAATTGATACTGTTTACAGGTAGCGTGGAGAAAAGAGATTTAGAGACCTGCTTCAAATCACTATTCTACACAGCAGAACGTGTGACTAAACGCATTCAGCTCGCTCACAGAACAGCGGAGACCACTGCGTGTTATAAAGCAGACTGATTAGAGAAGGCATTGACTCATTTCATTTGCCAACGCTTCATGCCTTGGTGTCATGATAAGCTATAGTATGTGCATGTGTTTCAGTCTTTATTAAGTTGCACATTCATGGCTGCAAAGGGTGGATGTGACAGTCAAAGCTGTGTAGGTGGTGGTTATGAATGATATGCATATGAGATCTACAACCTCCTTTGTTTTTCATGTGTCACCCAGCAGCCACATACAAGTCAGGGCAACACACGGGAGCTGAGCTCAAAATACACGCTCTCGCCTATAGGCGCTTCCAAAACGCATCCTTTGTGGACAGCCACAGTGGTTAACATGGGTATGTAACACTGCAGTAAGGTTTAACAGCATTGCTGTCAAATGTTCAATTATGTCTAGCGGCCCCAGGGTAGAAATGGGCGGGGCATCTCCAAATATAAAAACTAAAACCCTGTTATCGTTCACTTCTCTCCCAATTGCACACCCAAATCATTGTGGCTAAACCCACAGAAATGTAGGGGGGTAAAAGCACAATGTTAACACAGTCCCTCCTATGAAGATGGACTGTAACTAGAGCCCTCCTATGAAGATGGACCGTAACTAGGGCCTTCCTATGAAGATGGACTGTAACTAGGGCCCTCCTATGAAGATGGACCGTATAGGGCCCTCCTGGTAAAGATGGACAATAGCTAGGGTTAAACTGTTGCTGGGGTCTGTCAGGCCCCCAACTGGGCCG
>OMNO01069200.1:0-24080 GCA_900303215.1 Trachyrincus scabrus | reverse complement strand
TCTGTTCTGGAAGATATTCTCTGGCAGCAGCCTATACTAGAGCCATTTTAATTTGATTTCCAGAGCTGGATATTTCTATGAACTTTCTTTAAAGAAAGTCTCTGGTGAAGACAACATTACAGCAGAAGGCATATATACCTACGTATTACTGTAATTTGTTGTAAATTTGTAATTGTAAATTGCTCACCTGTCAATACATTTAGCATTTAGTTTATATTTAGTTTATACTTAGTTGTAAGTTTAGTTTAGTTGTTTGTTATTTAGTATAAGTATATTTAGTGTACATTATTCCCCTGTTTCAACTGTTGCACCTTAATTTCCCTCGGGATAAATAAAGTCATCTTGAATCTTGAATCTTGAATCTTGAATTGTCCCCTAACGGCTCATCTATGTTAAGTTAAGACGTTTCTGAAGCCATGCAGTATATCAGACCCAAGAGGTGATGGAGGCTGGCTAGGATTGGCTTTGGGATCCAGGAGAAAGCGCTTCTGAGTCAGAGTGGCAACGGAGTCTGAGATGGAGAGGTGGAGCACTGGATAGCCCATCTGTTTAGTCCACGTGTCCATCACCTCTGCAACTGGCAGCCCATTCACCTGTGCAACGAATCCAACCAAACGATACCAGTTGAAGTATGTTCGCTTCCAACAGTGGCCCAGTCCGGTGATATGTTAAACAGTATATTTCAATGAATTACATTAGCATCTAATCAACACATATTAGACGACAAAATGCAAACATACGCTAGCAAGCGATGCCCAGAAGTCCTCTGTTTTGGCATTCTTAAAATGGTGATCTTTCAAGTATTTCTGTTGGGAGAAAAAAGCAAATGACAAAAACAACCTCTATTTTAGGTGAGAGAAAGATAAAGAAAAAGAGCAAAGACCATTATTGGAAATAGTTGGAAATAATTGTAGATGTTATGGTTATATAGATATTGTTCTAGAAGAGTTCATTATACTTGTACACTAATTATACTATACTACTGGCATTGTTCAGTGATTTAGCCTTTAGGCTCCATTCGTGAGCACTTCCAATGGCTAAATGTAAAGTGTTGTGTATGTGTAAAGTGTTGTGCATGTATTTCACATACTCGACAGCCATCTCTGAAGTTGTCTTTACCCATCCAGTCCTCCAGCATCCTCAGAATAGAAGCCCCCTAACATCAAGCACAACTCTCAACATCACATCGAGTGAATTTCCCTGTGGTCTTGAGAACATCCTGGTATCAATTACATTTTAATTGATAGTTGATATTCCATCCCCACCGGGTTTAAATGTAGCAAACAGACAGGCGGTAGCAAACAGTAGCAAACAGACAGGCGGAAAGGCATTAAAGTACCAGATAATACATCAAGAAATGTTCCAATGAACTTTAAGTCATTCGAATGAATAAATATATGTATGACACACATACTTATAATGCAAGAAAATCAACATGACCTCCACTTGTTGAAGTGAAAATGAT
The DNA here is from genome assembly GCA_900303215.1 of Trachyrincus scabrus. Lineage (NCBI taxonomy): Eukaryota > Metazoa > Chordata > Actinopteri > Gadiformes > Macrouridae > Trachyrincus > Trachyrincus scabrus. The sequence goes on along the minus strand of OMNO01069200.1, from coordinate 22,615 downwards.
GATAGATCTGCTGTATAATTCTATATATATATATATATATATACATACAAGCCTGCTCCTCTACACCCCTTTAGCAGGTATAGTCTCACGGCCCAAATGACAGATTGTCATGTAAAACAAGGTCTCGCTATGGATGTTTACGGTTCAAAATATTTAAATACAATTTTGTGTGATGGCTTTCAATTTGAAAAGAAATCTCCAGATGTTGCTGTTTGAATTACTCTCTTTAATGTATAGTTGAAGTTAGTGAAGGTTGAACGAAGTAAATGGCGTCCATGTGTCACCTTGCTGTACGATATGGCGTCAAACACGGAGGTGATCTCAGCAGGGGTGGATACGTCCACAATGATTGGGTGAGAGGACAAGAGGCCGTCATCCACCATGACCGGAAGGACGTCACTGATGAGCATGATATCACGCTGTTTGAAATGGAAACAAAGCTGCTTAAGACCATGTTAGGGAGCTAACTGTGCATCTTCCATGTGTAATAAACATGAATACATCACACATCATATTAACACATCACACCGTTTTCCGAGGCTGCCATCATGTTTCCAATGAAAACACCTCGACATAATAATGCAACAATTACACCCGCATTATCCTCGAGGATTATTTTTCACTGCCGATGTCCGTAATTATCTTTGTCATCGGTAAGTAGATACAAACCACTGAAATATCATACTCTTGCCTTCCGTCCTTCAAAAAGGACGTGTGTACTTTGTCTGAGGATCTTCTGGGGCAGAAAAGCTCACCATTCCCCAGGTAGGCTCGGCTTTCTCCACGCCAACGTACTCAAAGAAACTGGCAAAGCCCTCGTTCAGCCACAGATCATCCCACCAATCCATCGTCACGATGTTTCCAAACCACTAGAGAACCAACATGCAGTATGGTTAGATTCTGATGGACAATGTGATGACAGACAGACAGATAGACAGATAGATAGACAGATAGATAGATAGATGGGCAGACAGATATATTTGAACACAGTATAATCAACTCCCACTGAAGTGATAAACGAGATATTTCATGGCGGCTTGCTGACAAATGTTACGGGACAAGACTATCTCTTGTATCTTATCTTCCAACACGGTACAATAGTTGCTATCGCAGAACCAGGTCTTTACACTACACTCTACAGTAACAACCTTGTTTCACTTGTCATACAGACAGACACCGAGGTAAGCATTGTGGTCCTGCTCATCCACTACAGAAGGAGTCTGACCTAATTCCCTCTGCTTCCACACACATCTTGCTACAAAAACACTTAAAAAACTGTAAAAAAAAAGCCATACTCATTTCAGATGGCGACTTTATACTGTACTTTTGCTCTGTTATGACTAATAAATGTTAATATAATACATGTGTGTGGGACACTGCACATGAACTCTGTAAATGAGCTTAGTGAGATAAAGACTTTTTATTGGATGGTGCTAAAATCGGAATGAAATGTATCAATAAATACTGCAAACCATTCCACGTCATACAATATATAATTGTGTTTGTCCTGTTTACGAGGCCCTACATGACTTAGGGCCTTGTAAACAGGAAGCAGTAGGGCATTATTCACGAGCAGGTAAGTGACAACGACACAACAATAAAAGGCCTGGAACAGCGCCATCGCTAGTTAAACATTTGTTTTTTTTTGCTCTTTCTAGCAGAGGTTTCAAGATCGGTGTCATGTGTTTGGCCTTCAAGTACTTCTCCTCCACGTTATTCTATTGACACCTCACCTGATGGACCAGCTCGTGGGCGATGACGCTCGCTACCCGCTGCTTGTTGTAGGAGGACGACTCGTTCTCGTCGTACAGCAGGTTGTTCTCTCTGTAGGTGATGAGGCCCCAGTTTTCCATTGCGCCAGTCCCAAAGTCAGGGATGGCTATCTTATCTACATCACGATAACAGTGACAACAGATAAAGTGTCGACAAAAAGACTCAGCAGTTAGTAACTTCTTATCAGGTGTATGGCTTTGCTGTCAAGACAAATATGGAGCAGTAAACTGTCAGTCTTGAGAATATCACCATGACTCGGCTGCATAGATTTCTAGATTTCCCGTCTGGGATTATTAAAGTGTCACAATCGATTTCCTCATCATAGGAAATAATTACCCTAAGATATCGGTTGGCATAAATTGGAAATTGTCCACCTACAGACATATAAATGCGGTATTGTAGTACTGTGTGTATAGATGCCAAACCAATAGAAGTTTGCTTCATTGGTCTTTAACCATTAGGACCTATATTGTGTTATGTCTTAACTTACTCATGGAAATGCATTCAGTTATTAATATGCAATTCATTCATTCTACTCATTCTTTACTCAATATATTGTCACTTTTCACTTCTATCACGTAATTGTAAATAAAAACAAATATCTATACATGAAGGAGGATTGCATACTTATGCTAATAGCTGGTATGGTAATAAAACATTTTGAAATTACCTAGTTTTGATATGGAGTACGTCATGTTGAAATAGTCCTCAAAGTAGTCAAAAATGATTTTGGTGGTGTTAGCTGCATACTCTGCTGTTTTAATTTGGCTCGGCTGTGCATAAATTCTTAGCTGTGAAAAAAGAAAAAAATTAAAATAGGACACAAATTCTTCCACCATTTAACTATTATTATTATTATATGATTTAATGTGCATTACATTTCTGTGAAAAAGTGAAAAAAGCCTTTAACAGGCTAAAGAGTGCGCCATAAAGATTGGTAAAAACTGAACCAGCTAAACCTGACAAAGAAGCCTAAAAACATGGGGATTTTATCTATAAATGAATGGAAGAAAAGTTATTCACAAATTATCTTAAAGTAAAAATCTTTTTGATCTCTTTATCACCCTACATGGTGTAAACCTTTTCTTATCTGTTTCACAAAAAAAACCAAAGACAAACTCACTGGAACATCATTTTTTTCAGAACGTCTTTCCACCCAGCCAAACTGGTGCACAGCGAAACAAACTAGATAGGTACTCATTGGTACCGACTTCTTAAATGTGGTTTTCACTTTGTTGTTGGGCAGTTGTTCCGGTGTCCCCTTGTAAGATAAAGGGAAAGGGGTTACTGGGAATTTCACAGTCCATTGAGCTAAATAAACAGACATCTATTGTAAAACAGAGTCTTTGTGAGACTTCCTCTCATGTGAATGAGCTGCTGGCTGCCATCTAGGACTATAGGTAGAGAACTGTTTATTTAAACGACTAACATCAAGTAGTAGAGCATATGGAGATAACTACTGCAGAGTCTAAATATTGCAGAGCTGTTTTAGAAACAAAAAATGTTGGTTTGAAAGAAATCGAAACATCCTGGCCTCCAAAGCACACAATGGCGACCCCCTGATTTGAAATGAGATATCCTTATTATTCTTAACTCAATATAATCATTTCAATATTGACATTAAGTGCTAACCAGTCGGAAACAGACTGATTAAGGTGAGTGGACAATTAACAGGATTTGAGGATAAAGGTTTTATTAAACGTTTAACTTAACAGTCATACCTTTTCTGGCATGTTGGAGAGAGCTTTATAATCCTTGTCGTGTGTAATGGAGATTTGATATGTGGACTTTTTGTTGGGTTCATCAAAGCAAGGAAATGACTTGCGGGCATCTGTAGGCTCATGGTCGGTTGCTGCAATTTTTCTGACACAAAAAGAAAAATGAAATATGACACAGACCATTTTGCTCTGTCTTACTGTTAAGGCAATACACTGGGGATCACCCCATTCTGGATAGTTACAAGTCTCACACCAACCAACACAATCACACACAATACACACAGCAACATATGATGAGCTATTTAGTAGCACTGGTTTCAGTTCAGCATGTGTTGTACCTGTTCGATCACAAATCCATATTTATATATTTTGGTTTGCATTTTGACAATCATATCTGATACTTTCTTTGATAACAAAAATACTCTTAGTACCTGGGATGGTCACCTTTTGTATAGCCTATTGTGTTAAGTTGCCAAATGTATTTCCATGAACTTACTTGGTGATCCCATCTTCTGTATAGATGACCCTGTAGAATCCAACCACCGATCCATTGAGCCATCCATGAAAATCCAGGCTAAGGATGTACACCTCACCTGGACCAGTGGCAGCGAGCTCCTCTGTGGCCTCCAGCACAACATACTCCTGGGGCTTGTATTCAAAGCATGCCTTCACCCCCACGTCCTTCTGAACTCCTTGGGTCACCAGCTGCAGCCTTGGGAGTGCGCTGACAAAAGTATCCCGGATGTGGAGCCACAAGTGGCGGGTGGGCTTGCTGACCTCCAGATGGATTGAGACGCTTCCATCGTAGACATCCGTGCTCAGGTCAGGTTGCAGGTGGAGATCGTAGTGCACAGGCTTCACATAATCGGGGAGACGGAAATTGCTCCAGGCCCCACTTGAGTCATCGGAGGGCTTGCATGGTCCCCTTTCAACCGGTGTTGGCCCGGTGGTGGGCTTTGGAGGTTCTGTGGTGGGGTCGACCACAGAGCATTGCGGGCGCGTGAGACCTACCCCGAGACCCACAGCAACAGTGGAAACCACGACGGCCAGGCAGATGAAGGCTACATGCTTCCCACGAATACAGTGGCTCTGGGTTTTCTCATCATAGTCCATGCTCTCCACCATGACGAGATTCAGTCTGGGTGAAAAGGAAACTGTAGGACTCTTTCTCTCTCTCACACTCACACACACACACACAGGGCTACATAAGATCAAATAATGCAAACAGCACAAGGCTGTTCTTGGCTATTGCCCTATCTTATCTTTATTGTCAGCCTTGATTTTGAAGAGATATGGTTACCTTGAATTTCCATCTGAACAAAGAGCATAAAAGATCCCGGCTCCCATAATAATGGTGGTGTGAAGAATGTTGCAGAAAATTAGTAACTTATGAAGTTGAACCTATAATAGGTCTATAGGTCTGTAATAGGCCTATTCATCATCATCTCGTAAGTAATCAAGAGTTCATAATAAATTATAGATATGTAGCCCTCCCACCAAATTGCCCGATAAAATAATAGGAACTATTATTACCCTATCTGCATGGGAGGAGCCTTGATGAGTGACTCTCACTAGGGTGACTGGGAGGTCTAAATGAGCTTTACATGTAGCTATCCTGTTTTAAATGAGCACTCTCATGCACTACAATCTATTTCCCTTGAACCGAACATGGGTTGAACACAGCAAAGCACATCAAATATTAATCAAAAGACCAAATACTAAATGCAGTGGTTGACATTTATTTCAGTGAAATGATCCTTAATACTTGAATTCCCATAAAATGAATTAAAAGAACCACTCGTACAAAATGACAAATACCATAAAACAAAACACCATGCACCCAGGATCGTTCAGTCGGTAACAAGTTAGGCCTACCACTTGTAGGTGTGCTTCGTTGAAGCTCATGTCTATTGTCCATGTCGAGAAAATAAGGAATGTTTCCTACTCACGATTCCCAACCGAACGGAAAACTCAGAATGAAAGATGCAGACCAGGACTGAGACGCACCAGAGAATCACGCTTCCCGCGTGTTCCTGTCCCGAAGTCCGTGAAACTGTGGAGGTTTCTCTCTCTCTCTCCGTGGTGACGTCCGCGAGCAGTGCATTGCCAAGGTTCTTGGAATTAGGAAATCCAGGAAATCCATACAAACAAGGTCCCTTGGACCATAACTTGATACATGAGACAACACAGCTGGTGTCTGGGGTAGTGTTTTTCACTTCACACAGTATGCACAGGTTTTTCAATACTTTTCAACAGTTGTTTTCATGCATGGCCAATCAAATCTTTCTCGCACCAAACCATACGTTGTGTCAAACCCTAAATGTCCAGAAGAGTAAAAGACTGGAGCATAGTCTCTCGGTACGGTTGAGGAAGCAACATCTGCTGACAAATTGGCTTATTTTGCGGTTGTGAGACTCTGTGTAGGACTCCACCTCTGACTTCAGCTTTCCCCACATCTGCTTGTCCGCCCTTATCAGCACATCTGATGTCATTCTTAGCAGTGTTATTTCAGTTCAGATTTTTTTGAATCAGTTTCTATTTGTATTGTATTTCCAGTTTTTATATCTGTTTTCAGTTTAGTTTCAGTTCTGTGTTTTTCCACACTTAATACAGCATACATGGCAATATGTTGCAATATGTTATAGTAAAATTCTTAGTTCTCGCTCAATACTGGACCAATTTAGAAAATGATTGTCTGCATTAGTCAGTTAGACCCAAAATGATGAGAAAATGGGGTCCAGGTTGAAAAATCCTGAAGTTATCCTTTAACAGCGTCTGTAGCAATGCCGTCTCTTGATGCAATGTGCCCCAAATATGTATATATTTCTAGAGGTATGACAGAACTCACATTTATCCAGTGATAACTTTAGACCTTCAGCCTGTCAAGCACTTTGCAGCAGTCGACCCTGCTACATGCCACCTACACGCCAGGCAGATGATGATTAAATTGGTTTATTGCAGAGTTTGAGATCGGTTTGAACAAGCAGAGCAGGTGGTACGTGCTGACATGCTAGCGCTCCTCCTTGAGTGTGTGTGGTGGTGGCTGGTTTAACCTGTGCCAATGCCCCACAGGTGTGCAGCCTCACCCAGCCCCAGAGTCTAATCAGTCTGACTCAGACCAGGCGAGGCTGCTTAAACCAGCCACCAACAACACACACTCCACACACTTTTAGAAGGCATTCCTCATGCTCTTCTAGTGTTTTCCCGAAGACCATGATCATCAAGGTACACCAACACTTCCAGCAAGTTCATATCGCCGATGATCCTTTCCATGACGCACTGGAAGGTAGCAGGCACTCCGGAAATTCCCTGCAGTATTCTTTCAAACTGATAGAAACCAGATGAAGGCAGTTTTTTCCTTGTCATCATTGCCCAGTGGTATTTGATAGTAACCGCTTCGGGGGTCGAGCACACTAAACCACTGGCTACCGTTCAGGCAAGTTAAAGCATCTTCAATCTGCGGCACGGTGTACATGTCAGGAATTGTTCAATGTCCTGTATTCTACACACATGCGAATAGTCCCATTATTTTTCCACACCACCACTATGGGTGAGATGTATGGACTTCTACACTCAGAGATGACACCTGCCTCTTTTAAGTCATGGTCCTCTGGAAATGACCAGGATCAGGATGGTCAATTAGCACTGCTTGGAAATGTGTATATACCAGTTACAACTCCTCCTGCGGGTACTTTTGATAGGCTTCCTTGATAAATGGGTGAACAGACGTTGAACTCACCCCCCTTGTTTTTGCAAATGTGAAATAATCGTTTCGCAATAGAGGGCTTTTAGGTAGTCGTTTTGTAAGAGTGGTGGTTTCCATTTATTTCACGGGAATTGAAGTATTAAGGAAAACACAACTTATCATTTCACTGAAATAAATGTCAGCCACTATTCTGTTTACACCCGATCTCTGTGAGATCACTTCCCTCTGCAAATAAACAAACACAACGCTGCAACATTCGCGGGTGAATTGATGTGCCACGGGCTGCTTGGAGGCTCGCCGGCTCTCCAACTTGCGGTCGTGACAGGAACCAGTCTCACTGAGGGCAGAGCAAACACACAGATCAGTGTATGTATATATATATATATGCATACACATTCGACTCATTATGCTCACCACCCCCAGCTGCATTGATCCCGGGAATTAGCCACCCCGCCTCCCTTGTTTGCAACCCGATGCCAAGCCACGCCCCCCTCACGCTACACTTTAGTTTAATCTACTTACTCAGAAACCCGGCTCAAAACCTCTCCAAACGTTCACCACACGCTCTGCTAAGCTATGTCTACAGGTAAAGGCTAACTGCTTTGATACCATGCACAACGCAATGTAGACAACTTTTGTCAATTGTCCGCCCAGCACAATCAATTACACTTTGAAATGACTACAAAATATGAATGTGTAACAATGTAACATATTTTCTCAATAACTAACAAAAATAATTACACAATGATAGGTCAGTCTATCTATGACACAGGAACTATGACACGGCAACGGCCTTTCCTTCTAAATAAAGTTTCATAGCGTCAAATACAGGTGATATATGTAACAAATGTACTGTACTAAATCATAAAATGACCATGATAGGTCATCAGAGACTAAGGAAACACGCTAAGTCAAATACTGGCTTCTCCGACAACAGCCAGTATGTTCTCCTTTGAAATGTCCATGCCGGGCTGGAACATCTGTTTTTGTTTTGGTCTGTGTTTACTATTGTCAGAGAACCCCGGGTTGCCAGATATGAAACAAATTGGCAGAAAAGGACAGCGTGCTGGAGCCATGGAAGCAAACAAACGAATTGGATCAACTGAGATTGTAATTGATTCTACACCACCTAAAAAGCCTCGTCCTCTTTTGAAAAAGCTCCATGACCACAGCCGTGCTGAATCACGGGTAAATCTTGGAGTCTTAATCTTGCGCTCGGCTCGTCTTGTGCTCGTGTTCGTTCAGTGTCCTCAACCTGGCAACACGCGTGAGCTTCGAGTCTGGGGAGTAGGGGGGCGGGCGGAGACAACTCTCCAATATATTTATACAGTTGTCAAATTACATATTGACATGTCAAAATTACATTCTTGAGACAAGGCAATGGACCCACACTTCCAGGTTTTTTTTCGGGTTTGTCGCATAGAATGCATCATAAAAAGGTAAAAACAACAATGGTGGCGAGTCATAGTCACTTTCAGTTTTTGTAGCTCCTTTTTTGTTTTAACTCCAAAAGAAAACATTTTGCATTCCAGCAGTTTCCAAACAATCAGGACACCAGGAAGAAGTGGATTAGAAGGATTAGAAGGGACGAAGGACCAGAGTTTACAGTAACAAGCAGCATTTCCAGTCCAAAGACCAGCTGTCTCTCACTGGAGGAAGTGTGTTAAAGATTAGTAGCCTAAGAACTACACACATTTCATGTGGGAAGTAACGAAGTACAAATACTTTGTTACTGTACTTAAGTACATTTTTCAGGTATCTGTACTTTACTTAAGTATATATTTATAGTCCCTCTGGACCGTGTTAGTTTTACTGTAGAACTGGTAAACTGGGGGTTAAGTTGAGTATACATTTATGCTTGCAGTCCATTTAATGTCTATTTGCATTGCAATACATTTTATGGTATAACTGACCTTGTTGAGTTTGTAATTCATGCTGCTTTTACCATAATCATTTTGTGTTATTTGTTTAGGCCTATGTAGAGGCGAGGTCACCCATCTACAATGTAGGCGACAGCAAATAGAGCTTGTTTTTTCTGTGTACTTTGTTTTTGTTGTTGTTCATGCTGAATACATTCAGAATGGCAGTAATAGAAGTTGAAATGAAGTTCATATTCCCTTATGTTATTATTATTATGATATTTATATGATATTAATATGACGTGAGGTTCCATTAGCTTTGCACAAAAACAGCCGATTTAAAAATTAGTACTTTTCAGAGCCTGTACTTTTTTACTTTTACTTGAGTAAAAAGTTGAATCAGTACTTCTACTTTTATCAAAGTATATTTTTACACAAGTATCTGTACTTCTACTTAAGTACAGAATGTGTGTACTTTTGCCACCTCTGCCCCTATTGAAAAACCTTCTATCAGTAATTACAGCCACACCATATCACATAGGTTCATAATCGGTGACGAGACAAGAGATTATTTCATTATTTTACTGTTACAACCAATAAATGTAAATGTTGTACCTTAATTGCTGAGAATATGTAGGCCTACTTTATATTGTAACTTTCACTCGTTTCCATGATATCTATTACACTACCCATGAGCCTTGTTGATTCTCAACCAATCACAAGAGAGCTGCAACAATTGACTTAGGCTCTCTATAGAGTGTACATCAGAATGCATCATGGGATGTTTTTTCATATTGGGGGGACTCAAGAGAGTTGTAATTCTTGGGCAAAACTGTAAAATCCTAAATCAACTGTATTCTACAACACATTTCAACTATATAATCCAAAAAGATTGCATAAAGAACAGTATTATACCAGGACAAATTGTTGAAAGAGGATAAAGAACGTCATTGACCTATGTTACTAGGGATGTACCTGCTGCCTCCAGCCCTGATTGAGATTTTTCTGAATGGTGAGTACTTATTCCGCCAGAAATTAGTTACAAACTTGAATCGGTTTTAAAATAGCATTGTTAGGTTTTAAAATAATGAAATAAATACAGAGAAATAATTAAATACATGTGGAAATAGATCATTAAATGCATTGCATTTATTTATTTATTTAAGTATATATTTAGCATTTTAATTAATAAATTAATTCGTTATCAATTAATGATTTATTTAATATTGGCATATTTGGCATTCCATGGATTAAATTCAGAGCTCAGCTCTGCTCCGTGAAAAACCCCAGAATGTTTTTCAGTCTGACACAACTATCATTGATCTATCAAAGTTGAACCTGATGAAGAGGCCACTTGGTTCGGCTACATTTCAGACCCGCCCAAAAAATCCTGAACACAGAAAGGATGAAAAACTGTTCAACGGTCTAACTCCACAATTCAGTATTACATAGTTCACAGTCTTTTCACATGTCTTCAGCCATGATTTTCTGATGTTTTTTTCTGATATTCATGATGTTTAATGTGAAACAAATCACTGAATTTACTTTACACAGACTTTAACTGACATTGACATTAATTTGTATGCAGTCAAGCGATATACTAACTGACTAAATTGCCAAACACCTGATCAAACATATTTAAATATTAGTATTCAATATATAATATACTTATATATTATTATATTACTTATATATAAAGCAATATACTTCAACATGTTATTTTACTTCAAAAGTAATATAATATAATATATAAACCAACTATAATGCATACTTCCATAAGTACTTATGGAAATATACTTTCCATAGTTTAGTTTAAAGGGTCATTTGTTTAATATTGGTATAATTGCTTTGATATCAGACAATTGTTTCTTTTGACAAAAGGACAGAATAATTTCCTGAGGTCTTGAGTAGTGTACAATTGTTCTAACAGCTCTATTTTAAGCTGTTTCATCTTTATTTACAAGCTCCTAGTTTGTGACAGTGCTTTTCTTGGTAAGTTTGCAGTGTGACCTTTCTGAAAGGTTAATCTGTTGAGTTCCAGGGGTAAAATGTACTGGTGGCAAAATCTTTGGAGGAATTTCATTAAATTGTATCTGGATGATGTTTTCAGCTGAATTTTTGGCAACTTCATCTGAGGAGGATGGGCATCTCCAATCACCCCGACCACCTTAAGCCTGATGATTGCTTCAGCCATTCCCACCATGTTGCGTGCTTGGCAGTGGTATTGTCCAGCGTCCTTCTGTGACAGTCCACTCAGGCTAATGATGGACCAACGTAGTCTCACTCCAGGAGACGCCTGCATAACTGGTCAAAACATTCAGGTCAAAATTGCGATGCACTCTGATGTGAAATTCTTGGAACACAGCAAAACAACAACAAAAGACTAAAACTTTTTGATATTTCTATGATACAATAAAAAATTGGTTAAGCCTATCCTGATGATTTTAGAGTGAAGTGAGTCTCAGTCTGACCGAAACGTAACTACAGTTTTTTTCTGAATGAAAATGTCCCAAATCACTTAGCCTGTTAATTTTCTGGTAATGGAAATGCACAAGATACATTGAGACAAATTGTGACAGGTGTGTTTCTTAGACAGGTAATCATATATAATAATGTCTAGTCTACCTGTAGGCATCCTAGAGTGAGGTGCCTAACCCCTACCTGCTCTTAAATTAAATGCATCTAAACAAATCACTTTAAGTTGCTTTGGATAAAACAAAAGTCAAATAATTGCCTAAACTGCTCATATATAATTGACCACCACACACACATTACACAATAAAACATATACAACTCTCTCAGTAACTGTTCAATGTTTTCAGGGGTGCCTTGTTGACAACATCCTGCAGTAAACCATAACACGAGTCACAGGTTTTGTTTGTTGTTTTGTTACATTATCTCTGCATATTGATTTCTTACCAGAGTAGGCCGAATTTTTTGATCCAAGTCAGAGTTGGTGTCGGGTAGCCAGTAGCATCACAGCGAAGGATTACATTACTGCCAAGTGAAGAAACGACTGTTGTGGCTGCTGGTGTGATCTGCTGCAAGTCAACATCTGGTCAATCAGAACCACAAGGCTTCCGAGGGACATGGAAAAGGACCCGACCATGGAATATCAAGGTGTTTTCCAAAATGAAAATCATCAGGTGACCACCAAATACTTTTCAGCTGTTTAAGATATTATATTTGGAATTTTGCATGCAGGAAGGAATACTTTTATAACAATAATTCAAGTGCATGGATTGGAGTTCATGATAACTTAACTATAATAACAATATTGGCCGAGCTGAACATGTATGAAATGCTGCTGCAGAATGAATCGAATAGACAGAATGTTTAATGCAAGTGCTAAAATAAACATTAACACAACACAACCTGAGCTCCAGCATGCCTTTGCTTCCATTAGAGCAGAAGCACTTAAGAACAAACCATCAGGAAAGAACTTTGGAAAATGTGAACAAATAAAAGCAGATACATCCTTCAACAGTGGAGCTCCAACTTTACGGAAGCTCTTCATAGCTTTATATTCCCACTCCAGGCTCTCCCTCCACAGCACAAACTCCAGCAAAGATTAGCAGGGATTAAGCAGGTTACAAAAAAAAGAGTTGTATCCTGCGTCTTATAGTGAGAGTCCACAACATCAATATTATTGTAGGTTTAGCCTACATTAAGAGTCTAACATATATTGAATATCCTATATAAGAGATATGTTTCTCCTATTCTTCCATCTTTCATGTAAGCATATGACCCTATTCAATAACAAGTCAAATCATAATACGTTACACCTGTTAACTGTATGTGGCACAACCATTAGATACAACTATAATCTGGTATATAAAGCATATGACACGGAGACAGTTTTATTCCTCTGAAGAATTTTAATTTGCCTAGTTTCTAGTGACGCTACTCCCCACGTGACGCGGAAGAAGGTGGCTTGTCCATCGCTTGTTTCGTTTTCCGTGTTATGTTTACACATACAGTGTATGGTTCATTTATTCGTTGCCACTTTCCGACTTTACTGGATCTCTCCTGACCGAAGACATGTCGGCCGCAATACCACCAGTAAACGAGCATTATGTCAATCGCTACGAGTTGGAAGGACATATGTTAGCGCGTGAAAGCAGGTACCACGATCCCTATAGACCCGTCAACGCCGAAAGAGCCACACACCAGCAACACCAGGTAAAGCATCTTACAGTAAACCAGCGATCTAGTTCTCGAAGGAGCTACACTCATAACTAATCCTAGCTCTATATAGAGCTGACGGTGTTTTACACCGCATACTGTCACGTTAAAAGTAAACTCAAGTTGTAGCGTTTTACCTTTTTGCGGGCCGAGTCCAGCGACCGATCGTGACTTTGAAAGCGTGATTGATCTCGTCGGATGGTTCTTTGTAGGGCAGGTGTAAATAAAACGCCATCGCCGTTTACAAAGGGTTTATTTTGTGCGGTTTAATGAGGCGTTGACGTGTCCGAGAGAGCAGCTCCACGGCTCAATACCGCCACCGTCAGGTGAGAGAAAGACACGCACGTCGTTTGCTCGTTGAGGAACTACTGACAACAAAAACCGCAATAGGCCTACAGAAAATGAAGTAATAACGTGTAACGACACTTCTGACGCCATAGGTAAACTGAACTCTTAAATGATTGTGGTGTTGGCAGTCTTCTTCTTCCTCTTCTTCTTCTTCTTCTTGACACACTGGACACCTCTTAGGGTGTATTATTGCCACCTACTGTCAACCAAGATAACACATATTCCTCACTTAGTATGAAGAAAAAAAAAGAAAGATAATATATTAAGTTAAATGCCCCAACTAAAGAAGACACGTTTTATATTCTAGCATCCAGCTTTGTTTTCCTCCGTACGACACCTTTATATACTTGCTCTGATTGATTTTGTACCAGGAGAGATTTTGTGTAGAATGTGACAACTCCCAATTTCTCCTAATGGGGACGTGTTATCCCCATGGTTACGACCCACGGCACACGTTGTGTGTATGAACGTTAGAACGAGCAATGTTGTATGTGAAATGCGTCACACACCGTGGCGTTATAGTGTGTCCACACACACACACACACACACACACACACACACACACACACACACACACACACACACACACACACACACCATGGCGTTAAGCACAAATCACACTTATCCGTCGAGCACGTATGCAAACCAGTTTTAAAACTGTCTTTAACTAGTGATTTCAATATTTATAATATATATTCTTTTACTTTATTCTTTTTTAAAAATTGTTGTTTAGGATAGGAACTACTTTTCTTTCTGCCTACTCGCGCCGCTCCCTAGTTTATAGAAAGGCAGTACTTAGGCACTGCATGCACGGCACACAGAGGAACTGCTGCTGCCACATGCTGCCACAGCCTTCCAATCAGACATGCACATTATTTGGTATCGGATCGAAAAGAAAATCTGTGGTATCGCCCATCCCTACCCAAAGCACATAGTAATGTCATCTGTGAATCATAATTTGGACGGTCCGGCTTTTTGCTGGACAGTAAATGCACTGCTCGAATTGCAGGAAAAACAGCACAAAATGGTGTGAATGTGAATTTTAGGGAAGGACTGTATTTATGGAACACCTTCTCCAGACGGTCTATTAGAACCACCAATCGGTCTGCAACGGGTTCCTGTTTGGTCGGTGTGGGAACCTGCGTCTGGGCTGGTCGTTGGGCTTGCCTCTGGCTGCGAGCGATACCCCCCGGACGTGGGTGGGTTTGATTTCCTCCTTGCCATCCGGGTTGAGGTAGAGGCCGGTCGGTGGAGCGGCGGCCTAGACGCTGTAATATGAGGTGGAGCATTTGCACGCGGTCCGCCGGTGCAGTCCAGGTCCGGATCCATATCTCGGGTGACATTTAGATTAAAGTTCCCTACACTCTCTGTCCCTAGCTGATTTTCATCTCCTGGCCCTCTCTCTCCCACATATGAAATGCAATGCCAACATGTTTCAGTACTTTTCTTTTTCTTTTCCTTCCTTTCGTCTAATTCCTTTATTTTTTCCAAACGAAAACCCATATATTGTAAACCTTCCAGTACCTTTTCACCATGTTTCTCCAACATTACCTTAGCAGGCCCCGTCACTTAGATTTTTCCTGAATCATTTCCCATTTTAGATCCATACACACTATTCATTATTATTATTATATTATCACTCTTATTGTTATAATTAATTATTGTTCTAATAACTCTTAATAAATTCCTCTAACGAGTCCAACTCGTTCTATATAGTTTTACTAAGATAGCTTATTTTCTTTTTTTCCTTAACAAGTCCAACTTGTTTTATACTATTTCCAAAATAGTATTCTCTTATTCGATCAATGTACCCAGTACCATTGATAAACCCGTCGGTCCTTTAGGGAATAATTAATTAATAAGTCCAACTTATTTCCTTTAGGCCTGTAACAAGTCCAACTTGTTTTATACTATATCCTAAAATAGTATTTTCTTAGTATCGTGGCCTCACCTGTCCGGATTCTTTTTCCCCTCAGTATAACGTACTGAGAAATCCTCAAGTCTATTTTCCACAGGCGCCCTCGTCTCACCCCAGTAAGCCATTTCCAGCCATGCACGGTTAACCTGTCTTGGAGTAATAGTCTGTAGAAGTTTCAGGTTAGGTATCCCGGACAAGCCCCCAAATTGTCATGGCAATTTCCTTATGAGAAATTGCGTCAAGAACAGATGAGTGCAAAGTAACACACAATAGTTGTAGGATTTAAGAGTGTTTAATGTATGCATGCACGAGTCTCCTCTCTAGGAGAGTGAGCCACGAACACAGTGTTACAGGGTCTTTTAAAACAGTTTTACCACCTTCCAGAAACGCTGTGTCTTACTCAAAGAAGCAAATGTTTACGTTAGTGAGACAGAAAAGGCAATTCAAGGAAGTGGTATGGCATTGGTATCTTTATGACCAACAGCTACTGAGTCGACAGCTACTCTGTTCCACTCACGCTTATACTATGACAATGGGCTATATCGTGACAGAGCAAGAAAACAAGCTGAATATGAAAGAAAAGCAGAAAAGCTGCCTTTTTCCATTACAGTCTGCAATAAAAAATATTTCTCAAAGTCCTCTGTGGGTAGGCATGTTTGTTAACCGTATAGTAGCCTATCCTGCTGCTCTGCTTCGGCATGTTTCATGTGTGGACTATTAACCCGATCCAGTGAAAACAAAGGTTATTGGGTTGTCAGCTTAACAACTCGGGTGCGACTTTATTGCCTTTTAGGAGTATTGCCGAAACCGTTACTTTGTTGCATGTATGGACTCCCACCAAACATGTTGACGTCCAGTCAGCGTCAATTTGTGAGGCATTTAGGAAAGGTTTTCTTGGTTATCTGACCAACGTTATATCGTCGGCCCAAAATTGACCTGTGCTACACATGGAAAAGCTGCGCTTATTGTATAAATGACCATACAAACCTGCACCTTTTATTTAATACTTGTATTAAAACCATACTCTGCACACGTCGATTAGGGTTGTTTGGCAAGTTTATTTAACGGTCATTTGACCGACATATCGACGACCCAAAAGTGACCAGCACTAAATCTGCCAATTAAGTTTAAACGTATTCTATAACATTGCAATAGGCCTAGGCAGGCTACAATTTACTTTTCTAGTAAAACTGAAAACATAATCTTAACACAATTTCTAATGTGACATATCGGATTGTAATGCATGTAATGTGGCTGAGTTCTCTGGTTCAGGGTTGTCTCTGTAAACAGCCGCAAGCTTAGGAATCAATGAACGATTCAAAGTTTATTCAGATAAGTAAAGCAAATATACAAGTTTGTACGTGAGAAGATTAGACCCCTTGCGTGAGAAAAGCCTAGACTGTTATTTTACGGGAACATAGCCAACCTTAAGGGCATCTCAAGTGTGCAATCGAACTGCCCTGGGACAAGGTTAAATGAGGATAAGACAAAGTTCATATAGGAATACATGACATCTCCCAAAAAATCGTCAGATAATTAATAACAACACAAAGAAAAGAACACCGATCAGCAGAACACATGTACATTCATATCATTCAGACTTGTTGGAGCTTGTGGACCATCGCTTCACTGCGCTTGAAAAGGAACACAGGGCACAATGCCCGTATAAAAAAACTGGTTTTTCAATAATGTTCTCGCTTAACAGACATGTTTCCTTCGAGTGGGAAGGCCATTAAGTGCATAAGCAAAATAGCGTCTTAATTTTGCACAAAAAAGTTTCATGACGCTGACAGCTTGCTAGCAACAACGAAAAAGGTATAGGCGAACTCCAAAGCAATGTTATGAACGCAATAAGCATTGTTTGATAATGGCACACACATGGTAAATGCCTTTAAATATAAAGTACACACGTTTACATTAGAAATGAGCTGTTCTGGACTCACCTGGTCAGGTAAAGAAAAGAGTGCCACTGCTCCTCCAGAGTGCCCAGTAGATGTGTTACGCTGAGAATAGTTATTCGGGAGGTAGTTCTTCCCTTAGTTTGAGAATACTACATTATTATTTGTAATAGTCCCTTAGGTGAGAGACTATCAAGATTTAAAAAAGTGACATCTGACTTCCACGAATTTTGTCAAAATGCTGATAATTATGTTGTGTTCAACATTTTGCCAATTGTGGGTCGAATACAGGTCGTCATAACATCTGTACCTTGACCTGACTAAATGTTTGGTGATGTGTTTATTTTACTGTACGACTGAAATATATATAATTTCCATATAACCAAGTTATTCAGATTCAACACGTGGCTAAATTGGAGTAATCGAATATGGGTCACGCCCTGAGGTGACATCGTTCAGACAGCTGTCCTGCGACTAGTTTTTAACATGTTTGTTGAACGTTTATTTTACAATTTAATGTATAATATGTGTATAATGTGCACAATATCGAGTTATATTTATCCAACAAACTGCCAAATTGGAGTTGGTCAAAAATGGGTCTTGCCCCGTCTATCAAACAGCTGTCCTGCGACCATTTTCTTAAAATGTTTGTTTGGCATTTATTTTACAACATATACTACATATAATCTAGTAGCCAACACCAATGTGAGCTTATCTGCGATTGGCAAGTAGAAATGTTTGTACTGTCTGATACTTTTATGAATTTTTCATACAATTCTTAAATTTGCTGTAGGTACTTGAGAGTTGTAAAGAGAGAGCAGAAAAGAAAACTTAACCCCAAAAAACGTCCCCTCCCTCTCTGCTCCCTTTCTCCCTATGTGTCTCTGCCATTGAGTATTGTTGCATTCACGCAGCACCTGTGATTGACAAGCAAGATGTATTTTGCCATAAAAAAGAGGTGGTAGTTTTGTTTATCGCAGCAAAAAAGCTCTTAGGAACACTCAGAGGTATACATTGGAACAGGTAATTAAACTTTGGTGACACATTCATTTTAATTATGTTCACTCTGCCAATAAGAGACAATGGTAGGGCGATCCATCGCTGAGTGTCTGCTTTAATTCTCTCCAAAAGATCAGAATAGTTGTCTTTAAGAACTTTGTCATGGTATTTTCTAATGTTTATGCCAAGATATTTAAAACCAGAAGGACATACCTTCAGGGGTTCAGTGAGTGTTCTAATAACCAGGTCTTGTGCGTTTAAGGGAAAAACCTCACTCTTTGTTAAGTTAATTTTGTATCCTGAGGCCGCACTGTACTCTTGTAGACATTGGAAAAGAGGAGGGACTGAACCAGCTGGGTCAGTTAAGAATAGCAGAACAACATCTGCGTAGAGCGAAATTTTGTGCTCGGATGCACCAAATTTGACACCAGAGATGGCTGTGTTAGTTCAAATGGCGAGGGCGAGCGGTTGGATGGCGAGGGAAAATAATAACGGCAAAATGCAACAGCCCTGTCGAACCCCTCTAGATAGCAAGAAGGTACCAGACAGGACCCCATTAGTTAGAATTTGAGCCTTAAAAAGCTTTAAAAAGCGTTTTGATATATTGAATGAATCTCTTTCCGAAATTCATTCCTACAAGTGTATGAAACAGAAAGCTAGGCTCGATTCTGTCAAACGCCTTCTCAGCGTCCATTGACATTATCAGCATAGGCTCCTCTCTCTTCTGCGCAGAGTGAACTATATGAAATAACCGGCGAACATTGTCTGACCCTTGTCTATTCTTGATAAACCCTGTTTGATCTGGGTGAATTATCTTTGGCAATCTAGTGGCAATAATCTAGTGGCAAGCAATTTAGAAATTACCTTGTAATCAGCATTCAAAAGGCTTAGGGGCCTGTAGGAGCCACACTTTTGTCGGTCCTTGTCAGGTTTAGGTAGTTGCGTTATAGTTGCTAATTCGAGAGTACCCGGTAAGGTTTGATTGTCCAAAGCTTCCTTAATCATATCAGTTAGAGGAGACAACAGCTTATCTGAAAATGTTTTAAAATACTCGATCGGAAAGCCGTCCAGTCCCGGGGCTTTATTATTCTGCAAGGACTTCATGGCCAGAACAACCTCCTCCTTAGTTATGTCCGCATCCAACCGGCTTTTGTCCTCAGCAACGATCTGAGGAAGAGATACACTCTCCAGAAATTGTCCTGCTGCAATATTGCTGGTGACGTGATCCGTGACAGTGTTTCATAAAACCTTTTAAATTCGGCATTGATCTCCGACGGTCTAACCAAAGATCTACCCTCGTCAGTAGTTATTGAGTGGATGATTTTATCTGATTCCTCCCTCTTAATCTGCCATGCTAGAAGCTTGCCAGTTTTATTTCCATACTCATAATAGTGGTAGTTGGTCCTAGCTAAAGCAGCCTCGGCTCTGTTAGTGCACAAATTGTTGTACTGTATTCGTTTCATAGTTAAAGAATTTAATATATCCACTTTTTTAGTTTCAGAGTGCTGTTGCTCAAGCGTCCTAATTTCCTCATCTAATTTTGACAAGGTTTCTCTCTTTTCTCTTGATTTATATGCACTGTATGACAAGGTATATCCCCTCATAAATGCCTTGAGAGCCTCCCATACATTTGCATGAGAAGCTGAGTTTAGATTGGCCTCAAGGAACAGATCCATCTGGGAGTTCATAGATGTAATAAATTCTGGATCCTTCAGCATAAATGTTTTAAATCTCCATCTATGAGAAGGCGGATGTATAACATCCATTACCCAGGTTATCTTTATGGGATTATGATCCGATAGTGCAGCCGCCAAATAGGAGCAATCCTCTACACTATTGAGTATATTTTGAGGGGCCAGAAACATATCAATCCTGGAGTAAGAATTATGCACATTAGAGAAAAAGGAGAACTCCTTCTTACTAGGGTTGAGAGCACGCCAGATGTCACATAGTCCCAATTCTTTCATGCCGTGATTCAGAGTCGAAGATGCCCTAGAATGCCGTTCCTGTGTCTGACTTCCTGCCCAGCTTGACACATTCGCTCACGAATCGAGAAAATCTTAGACCTGACGCCGAAACGGATGTTCATATTTTACGCTGTTTGTTGCTTTCCTTTACAAATGCAGGAAGTAGAACCAGGCAGTTTAGTCTCGCACTCGAAGATGCATGTCATTGCGCGACAATATAATTTATTATCAATAGTGACTTGAAGAAATATATTCTACTGGACAGCAACAGCAATGAATTTACTTGTTGTATGTGTGTGTAAAAATACACGTGTGTTTGAACTTTGCCATTTGTGTCAGGTCCCTCATCAGATTCTTGTCTAGCACAATACTGCTCAATTTGAAGCATAGTGGAGGTGTAGTGGTCTCATTGTCTGGAAGTGAAATAGTAGTCGAATTCTATGTTTATTCAGGACTTGATGACATATGCAAAGTAGTTACTTTTAGTTACACTGG
This sequence comes from Trachyrincus scabrus, assembly GCA_900303215.1. NCBI lineage: Eukaryota > Metazoa > Chordata > Actinopteri > Gadiformes > Macrouridae > Trachyrincus > Trachyrincus scabrus. The sequence goes on along the minus strand of OMNO01069200.1, from coordinate 1,749 downwards.
CTGGCAACGTTACTGACTTAGGCCTACTTGGTATGGCAAGCGGAGTAGGCTATGCTCTAAAAAGACAGGCACCTTGGTAATAACGTAATAACGTTAGTAGAGCTATTACGATAACGTTACACTTCAACTCAATAATAACGTTACTGACAGGGGTCAAATAAAACAGCCAGCAAGCTGTCTAACTGTTACGGTAGACATCCTGTGTATCACAGTCCGCTTACCTCGAGCGGTTCGACCAACGATGGGAAAACGGTGGGTAGGCCTACAGCTCCAGGCTTCAGACGCCTCGGTGGTCGGTGGCTTCAAAGTGGTCGCTGCATATCCTCAGCCCTCGTTTAAGAATGTTATGTTATGTCGGGGTGTCCGATTACATCCAGCCATGTCTGGCACAAAGTTGCATCTCGTGGAAAACCATGAAAATGTGGTTTCACGGCATGTCTAAAGGGGGCATTATAACAACCGGGTACAATGCACCTCATTATTGCATCGATATCACATCAAACTAAAGTTATTTGTTTCTAACGTTCGACATTTAAAATGAAAAAGCTAATCAAAAAATGATTGTTGACACATTAATTAGAAGGACAATATCAGTCATGAGATGCAGGGACGTGTGTTTACAATGAGTGTAACGTGGAGTTTGATGTAGAATGGGCTTCTATTGGAGGTTGGGTTCCTCACACGGTTATCAAATATCTAAATATTGAAGCAAGCAACATAAAAACTGTGTGGGGTGCACACAAAACCCGGGAATGTGTGAAAATTACCCCAGAAGTGAAATTCCCCTTTAATAAGAGAATTGAAGCAGACATTTAAAAGTAAGGCAAAGTTTTATTGGCCAAACATACCTTTATGTAACGAATTTGACTCCGGTTCACAGTAACTCACACTGTACTTACATTCAACAATCAACAACAGCAATGACAATAAACAAGGTTTGTTTATTACAGGTTTTTTCAAAAAGTAGGTGTTTACCTACAAAAGCCTACGGTAAACAGTGGTGCTATCCTTGTATAGCAGTAAATCAGAATCAGAATCAGAAAGCTTTTTATTGCCAGGCAACCCTTAGGGTCACGAGGAATGTGGTTAGGGCGTGGGTTGCAGACAATAAACAGAACATAAGAACATAAAACAGAAACATAAGAACAAAGACATAAAACAACACATTAAGCAATAGAACACTGAATAAAGATATAAACGGAATCTACAAAATATAAAATATAAAATGTAAACAGTAAATAGTAAAGTGGAGAAGTGCAAAAATTGTGCGGTGTATAAGAATAAGAATGTTATTATCTGTACAGGAGGGAAGGTGGGCGTTAATGTAACGCATTGAGTCTGATGGGGGAGACAGTACGTTAATGTAACGTATAGTGTCTGTGGGGGAGTAAATAAATAAATAAATAAATGTAGTTAGTATCAAAGGTGAATTTAAACCCAAAACAAACTGTGAATGGATGAAAAACAGAAGATGAACTAATAAATGCACAATGATTCTATTATACATTATTCTATATATAATGTAACATAAAATCAGAAAAAGGTATAAAAAATATGAAGTCTAGTCTGAGGGCAGTTGAAGTCAACAGCATTCATTATTAATTAATTAATTTATATTTTAAGACTATATATATACATATATATATATGTATATATGTGTGCGTATGTTTGTTTGTTAGTGTGTGTGTGTGTGTGTGTGTGTGTGTCTGTGTGTGTGTGCTGTGTGTGTGTGTGTGTGTCTGTGCTGCA
>OMNO01069192.1:0-12265 GCA_900303215.1 Trachyrincus scabrus | reverse complement strand
AGTATATATACATATAAATATACATATATATATGTATATATATGTATATACATATATATATATACATATATACACAGTATATATATATATATATACAAACATCTAGGAAACCACAAACTCACTTTACACCTTTATGCCCTGCCTAGTAACTGTATCATCTGCAGCAGCACTAGTAGGCAGTGCAGAAATGACCCATTTAGAATCCTAATCATTTAGATGGGACAATATGTGAATATTGACTAGATGGGATACAGACAGTATATTTGTGTATTGAGTGTATCATTGTGTGAATGCGTAAGCGTCCCCATGGGGGTGAGGGCACAGAGCCTCGTTTCCCTGTCCTAAGTCCAGTTCAGATTATCTGGCTGATAATCAAACACTGAGTCTGCCAGAACCAACCAGCTGGCTATGCACAGCTCGCTGGCCTGGTCTGTGCCAGACCTCTAACATCAAGCTCCTGTAACCTTCAGTACCGTACATTTAGGGTCGACCCCAGCTACTATGTCCCCACTATGTACCTTCTGCTATGATTTAGGAGATCACAAATGCATGAACAACGGTGCTGATATTCTTCTGCTATATTTGTTGCCACAAATCACAAAAGTGTTGATACTCTTGCACCTGCTGCTAGGATACAGCGCATTATAACATTGGCTATAGCACACACACACATACAAATACAAATACACACATACATTTCAGGATCCATTTTATGGTACTTGTTTTTTCATATAGATATATAGAGTATATATATATTTATATATATATATATATATATGTACATCTCTGACCTGCTCCATCCTGAAATGACCAGTAGGTCACTTAGGTCCTCTGATTATTGTTTGTTTCTTTGTACTGTTTTATGGTCCTATTTTGAAAAATGATACTCTTCTGAAGCACTTTGTGACCTTGCTCTGTGAAAGGTGCTATACTAAATAAACTTTACTTACTTACATCACACGACTACACAAAATCCCTATGTCCAATGGGAAGCTAAACGTTGCTTTCTGCCCACTCAGAGAAAGACCTGGAGGTTTACCAGAGCATCGCGGACCTCACCGTGAAGGCCAAGGATGAGGCGTTCTTTAAGTGCGAGGTTTCTGATGAGAAGGTGAAGGGAACCTGGTACAAGAACGGTGTGGAGGTCAAGGCTAGCTCCAGAACCCATATCTCTCACATCGGCAGGTGTGTGTGTGGAAAAGTACAGGAAAGCTTTATTAAAGGTGCTGTAGGTAAGATTTAAGAGCTATTATTTGAGTGTAATTTGTTAGAAATGGCATATAGCCATCCGTCAGCTATTAGTGAAATGCGCTGTGAGAATATCAGTTTCGAGTTGACTACGCCTGCCTCTGTATGAGACCATTTAGATGTCGGACCGCTCCCGGCACATTTCTGACCAATCAGGGCACCTTTCCCGTGATTGGTTTGGCGAATCCATCTTGCTTGTCAATCACAGGTGCGTGAAATGCAACACTTCCCAATGGAGGAGAAACATAGGGAGGGAACAGAGAGGGAGGGGATGTTTTTTTGGTTGTCTAGTTTCTAAATCTTGATCTCTTCTGCTCTTTTCTGCTCTCTCTCTCTTACATACAGCACCTTTAATGTAATGGTAACTTATTGCTGTATTTTATCTGCTAGTATGGCACCGACCTATGTGTGCCAAACCACACTTGTCACCCACCCTTCTCACTTTCGGATGTTTTTTTGGTAGTTTTTCTTCCTTATTTAAAGGAGAACCAAATGCCCTACTTGAGCTAGTCCAGGCCCACTATCGATTTTAAAAAATTACTTCTGGTAGACACTTTTTTTTCATTTAGGGGCGGGGCTATATTTCTGTTCAGGCTTTCACTCTCCACTCACTACAATCAGATTTGGGGGGGGTGTTTGATTGATGTTCCCTGGTAACCCAAAACGGCCAATAACAATAACTCATGCAGTAGCATGCGTTCAACCCACAAAGGGGAATTTGAGTCCATATTTGCTTCTTATCGTACGTTTTTAACACCTTGTGCATTTAAGTGGAGATTTGGACCAGGATCAATACATAGCCCTACTATGTAACCCACTACTTTTCATCTAAAATAAGTTGTTTTAGGGTTTGGTTTTCCTTCAGGAGCTCTGGGAATTATGTTACATGCCATTTGAATTGCATTCAGTGCATTTGTAACATATACTACCTGATAGTAACTCAGTGTGCGCGTCCTCCATCGACAACAATAGTTTATATGTGATTCCCTTTTTTACAGTTTCCTCCCTAGTTTACAGGCTCCAAAGCGCTGACATATGTTGAAGCACAGGATATTTCATATTGACCTTCAACCTTTACAGGATTCACAAGCTGACTATCGATGATGTGAAGCCCGAGGACGAGGGAGACTACACGTTTGTGCCAGAGGGCTACGCTTTCAACCTGTCTGCCAAACTCAATTTCCTGGGTAATCGGAATCAATATATTACAAAGCAACTAGATGACAAAACATATTTTAAAATCAATTTCAAATAATTCAATTATAAATAACAAATGACAATTATTCTAGTTATTTCAAAAATAAAACAATGTCTCTCCTTTTCTACATGTTCGTCTGTCAGAGGTGAAGATTGATTACGTTCCACGGCAAGGTATACCACTATATTTTATTTTATTTCTGTATCTTTATGTATTTGGTATTTAATGGAGAGTAAAAAAAACATATTGAATTATAGCCATTCGTGTAATCTCTTGGCTCATTGTCCTCAGATCCTCCAAAGATCCACCTGGACTGTATGGGGCGCAGTGGGGACTCTACCATCGTCGTCGTAGCAGGCAACAAACTGCGGCTGGACGTCCCCATCACGGGGGATCCGGCCCCAACAGTGGTCTGGACCAAGGGGGAGAAGGTACCATAGTCACAGAGCCATACATTGTTTGCCGTACTCTGGTCAAATGCCTTAAAACCTAACTGGGCAGATCCAGAGTTCAGTAGGTAAGGCCTGCTGTGAAATTCGTAAGGATCAAAACGTTCATCGCCATCTTTTTAAAAAGCTATGTTTTATTGTTTATTAACCAGGCATTACATGGATCTGGCTTCATAGAATGTTGTACTTGTTCCCAACTAATACACTTATATCTGGGACAGTAAGATGCCTCATTGGTATTCTGATTCATCTCAGAACTGTGAACAGGTAGGGGGGCCACAGCTTCACTGGCCTCAGGTGAGAAGGTAGAGCCCTGGGCCTGCTAGCCAAGAAGAAGAAGAAGAAGAAGAAGATGTTCTCCTCTGTTACCGCTTTGTCTGCTCACACGTAGGCTAGTGCTGCAAAGCTGGAGGGTGCTGCGGACAAAGGAAAGGCTGCTCTCTCTTGGACCATGACGGAGCATGGGAAGGTCAGTCCCATCTAGACCTAGCGCTGGCTTTGACAGGTCCTGTGGCCTTGTGCATGTGTGGGTCCAACTCTTCACAGTATCTGGATTCAAGAAATGCACCTGTTGCACTTTTTTCTGATTAGTTTTTGTATTTTTGCAGGCAGATATATCTCTGTTGAAAACTCAGTACGCGCACAATGCACGTTGAGAGTCTTGTGAACATGACATCTTATTTCTTCGTTTTCTGTACTGAGCTATTACCTGGCACTCAAATGTAGACATCAGGCGACGCACGCTAGGGCAGTTACAATTCAGATGCAGGATTAGGAACCTCTACTTTTCCTTTCCTAATTCATATCGAAGACAGCATATTGCGTGTCTGGCCTGGACTCTGTCCTGCATTTAGATCCCACAAAGTACTGGATGGAAGTGAAAGTCATGCATGTAGCAGTAAGCTAACTTCATCAGGCAAGTAAGAGGTAAGAGCATGTTCTGAATCTCCCTTCAGACACACGCATCACAGAGGGAACTCAGAGGTGGACAGTAAGTACGTCCCACAGCGTGTTGAGTAGTCGCTGACTTGGTAACGCTGCAGATGATGTAACAACTGTTACATCGTGTAAGTTCTGCGTTTTGACGTCATTGTGTTTCAAGCCATTCCTTAATAGCAGACGCCTCCCTTTTTAAAGGAGCTGCAATTGAAGGCGATAATATCATACAGAAAATATATCTTAACCCCTGTGGTATTCACCTTAAAAGTTACTGAACTCATTTGCCAGCCACGGTCAACCAAATAGTATAACCTGAACCCCAGACTATAATGAACCAGCATGTGGTGAGTGCAGAAAGGGTTGAGGATACTCAACATAGACTGTATAAATACTAACTGGCACTGAACCTGCATGGGTACACGTGATGCTCAACTTTATCAGCTTTGTTTGAAAGACATGACGTGTACCTCTTGAAAGGGCTGCTTGGCGCGTAGTGTGTAACGTGTAGAAGAAAATGACAAACACAGCAAATACAAATAACGCAAGTTGTGCGAATACGGGCTGGTTAGAAGTATCATTTGCAGAATAATTATTTAGCAAGCTATGCATCGTGAGTATAATGTGTAGCTCATAAAGGGTGGCGGTATTGGAAGTAACAAGGGAAGTATTGACGCGTGACTCACGGATGGTGCAGGTGGTGACGGAGGGAGATGGGAGGGTCCACGTGGAGAGCACTATGGGCCACTGTGTGTTCACCATCGAGGGGACGGAGAGGCAGGACGAAGGCGTCTACTCAGTCATCGTTCGCAACCCGGCTGGGGAGGACACTGCTGAAATCATCGTCAAAGTTGTTGGTGAGATGGAGTTCCCCCCCCCAACCACACACGCACACACACACTCGCACATGTGCACGCACGCACGCACATACACACATGCACACATACACACACACGTGCGCACACACACACACACACACACACACACACACTTAATACCGTAGATTAAGTACATACATATACACCCCCACATGATAAATGAATACCTAAAATAAATAATGTAAGTACTTTTGTCTCTTGGTGTAACCAGCTCATATGCTCATATGTTGTTCTAACGTCCACATGCCCTCCTAGATGTGCCTGACCCCCCCCAGGCCCCCAGGGTGGTGAGTGTGGGTGAAGACAGCTGTGTCGTCCAGTGGGACCCCCCTGCGTTCGACGGGGGCCAGCCAGTCATCGGTAGGAACACATACAGGAGGGACTTTCTCTGATCAAGCCAACGCACAATTAGACGACTAATCCCACTCGTCCGTTAACAGGCTACGTGCTTGAGAGGAAGAAAAAACAAAGCTACAGATGGATGAGGTTGAACTATGACCCCTACACCGGCACAACCTACGAAGCCAAGAGGATGATCGAAGGCATGGCCTATGAGATGCGAGTCTACGCTGTCAACGCCATCGGCATGTCTCGCCACAGCTCCGCCTCCCAGCCCTTTGTGCCAGTCGGTGAGTCTCTTCAGGGCACTTAATCACTGTCCACCATGACACTTTTAACACATACGCTCTTACTCACACAGAACAATGTTGCTGTACCTTATTAAAAAGTTTAAGTCACTTGTTTTAAAGTCGCGCTGCTAAACAAACACAGTGATCGATGGTTCAAGGTGGTCGATACATTCGAGCCCCTTGTGGTACAGTAGGGTCATGTGACCTATTGGAGGTTTAAACTGAGGGCGTGGCCACGCACTCAGGGGACACGATGATGCTTGTGTTCATTTCAGGTGCTCTTAACCCACAAACCAAGATGTTAACATTAACCAGGGACCATGTTATAACCACTTAATTTGTTTTTGTATTTTATTTTGTTGCTACTAACATGTACATAAACACTTATGTATATGCTTCTGATATGCGTTTGTGTGTGTGTGTGTGTGTGTGTATGTGTGTGTGTGTGTGTGTGTGTATTTGCGCACGTGTGTGTGGTTCACACATTAAATATAAAGTTTTATAGATTTTTCCATTAAGAAATGAAAGCATGATAGTATAATTAATGACTCATATTTAAACAAAACGGCCTCAAAACTGCCACAAAAATGGCAGGCTTCATATATTCGTGCATTCACCATCACGTCTAACAGCCCTTTTTAATAACATGGCTATAGGCTCTACTGGAGACTCGGTATGGTCAAGTAAGGTACCAACTCCAGAGCACTTATCTCCTGTGACATGTGATGCATGCAACACATTGGAAGTGACCTTCGATACAGCAGCTCAAATAAAATGGTCTTTTTGACAGAAGCCCGTAACAGAGAGAAGCCTTCAGTCATCCGTCTACTGCTTGTACATAGTTTTAGCACCCGGGAAGTATGTATCCGGACAGCCCATCTCTCGTAAGACAGCTGATTAGGAAACCATCCACGGCATCCTTCTCTATAAATAATGCCGTGTTAGCATGCAGCTCGGCCAGCAGCACCAGCTGGACCCCGAGCCTTGCAGCTAATGGGGGAGGAAGACAATAGGGAGGAGGGAGAGAGAGAGAGAGAGAGAGAGAGAGACACAATAGAGTAGTAAGGTGTGAGGAAAAACACGAAACCCAAACACGACGACCAACTTGAAGCAGCAGCAGCAGCAGCAGCAGCAGCAGAAACTAAGCTGTTAGAATGACGAAGCCGAAGCTCCCGATGACCGCGGAGAAGAAGCCAGTGGCAGGAGAAACACAGCCACCAGAAGATCCAGAGAAGAAGCCAGTGGCAGGAGAAACACCGCCACCAGAAGATCCGGAGAAGAAGCCAGTGGCAGGAGAAACACCGCCACCAGAAGATCCGGAGAAGTCACCGACCAAGGAATCAGAGACCCAAACACACTCGTCTTCTTCTTTGGAGAAGGAGGACCCAGACCTTGGAGCCCCAGATGGTGGACCAGAGAGAGAGTGTGTTGAGAAGGATGTGTCACCAGTGGAGGGTGCCACTGGAGAGGAAATCTGTCTCCCAGCCGATGGGGAACCTACAGCACCGTCCCACGGAGACCCGACAGAGCCAGAACCCGAGCCCATTTGCAGTAGGCTTCTTTTGATTCAAAATTCTGTTGTTGTAGCAGTTAGATGTTATTCTGTCAACTAGAGAAGAAACAAGATATGTAAATGGTATTATAACTAACTTGAAATATGAGTATGGTAGTACATAGATGTGCATGTGTTGGTAATATGACTCGAAGAAATGAACACACTGGTCTGTACAATAAAGTAAATAAATACTGTGTAATATGTTGTTATTAGGCAATAGTGTGATGTAAGGCTATGGCTGGATTGCCTAGCAATTCCTCCACATTTGTGCTTGTCAATATTTTACTAAATCTCTGTGAAACAAATATGAGTTGGTTATAGAAGTATTGTTTGTTAGTTATACCTCATGTTACCCCATGGACATTTTTGTCTGCTGTCATAACCTGCATGAAAACCTTTGAGCCCCATTTAGTTGGATGGTTATACCATGTGGCAGGGAGCCTCGAGCTTAGTTGGGACAAGACTACAAGGATAGGTAAGAGCATGCATAAGACCTTCAGCGTATTTCAGGGTTTTTGTGGTGCCAGCACTTTTCTGGACTGTCAACGTGTCAACAAGTTCCGCACAGTGGGCTGAAGTACATAGCAAAGTCATGACGTCATGATGTTGATATATTTAGAGAAGCAGGAACAAAAATAGTTTATTATGCAATTTGATAACCATGGGAGAAAAAAGACATGTTCCTGTTACCAGGCCGACCATCATGTAATGGTAATAATTGGTCAAATGAGAGTTAAAGCAGATAATTGATATGATCATAGGCAGAAGGCTTGAACACGTCATTGCCTACCCAAAGCTATGTAGCAGATTTGAATGCTTTGGAGGAGCTCCAGGATGAGTCCCAGTGGTGCTGTCTCGACCCACTGGCTTTCCTCAAGACCTGTGTTGCTGGTGGCTCAGAAACCTGCTTGCTTCCACATGCTTATTCTGCACCAGTGCAGCCTCCGGCCAGCCATCCGTTTATAACCACTTCTACTCCAATAATGTTGCACAATGACATCAGATGAGTCATCAGATGAGTTACCTGTCTATTTCCCTAACAACTTAACCTCCAGCTCCTCTTGGGGACCCCTGATTGTTCACAGCCTAGTTGGGAGAACATCGGCCATGGGGTCTTTTATCAGGTGCCTCACCTTAGAAGACAGACAAGGATACCCAACAAACTCAACTGGGAAGCAAAGTCAAGGAGAAGCAGCACTACTTTGAATTCCTGGATCACTTTCCTCAGCCTAGATTAAGACTTAGTTGTCTTAGCTGCATTGGGACCCCAAATCCCTGCGGTACCATCCACAGAAACTCCAGGAGAACATCGTCAACACCTTTTCCAGATCCAGCGCACACATGGAGACTGAGTTAGCAAACTCCTAAGCCCCTTTGATTGTCGAGATTGTCGCGAGAATGTAAAGATCAGATCCACTGTTCCATAGTCAGGACCGTATGAGTCTTCTTTCCAACACACTGGCGTGTGTTTCTTCCTGAAAACTTGCATGACCAAGAAAACCATCAAAACAATCCAGGGCCTTTGGCAGGCTTTTGACACTTCCTGGCAGCTGCATGCAGGGTCTAGAACATGCTCCTCTGGCAATCCATGTCCCGTCTCCAAAGTTCTTCCGGAGGTGCGAGTTGAGGCATTCCAAGCAAGCCCTCCCTGTGTACTGTGGCTTACCAAATCTGTCCGACAGTTTTCACCAACATCGGATCCAACTCACGAACAGATGGTTATTACATCGGGTTACAGCTCTGTTCCCCTCGTCACTTTAAGTGTCTACAACACGTGACCTCAGGTCCGATGAAAAAGCTATAGTATGAAGTCGATCCCCTCTACTAGGTTATTGTTTTTATTGTGTTATTGTGTTCGAAAATTGTGTTTGTTTTGAACAAACAGTCAGGGTTAGGTACGCATTAACATAAAGGGAAAGGATGAAATGGTGCTTTTTGCTCACTTGCCCTAACAACTCAAAAATATATAATAACCAATAATTGTGTGCCACCATCATTCAAACATACCTCATGAAACCTAGTTGAATGCTGATTTACCATGCATCACCAATTTCTGTTTTGTCTGGATATCTATTCTGCTTATTGCTTATAATAAACCTTTATTAAACGTTTATTAAATCGACATGATTTGGACTACGTGATCGGCAACACCAGCATGAAACATGAAACCTAGACATAAACTACAATAGATAAGATGTTCTTCAATAAAGACGGTAAACCGGGGATGTCGGTTATGTTCTGTCCTCCCCTAGCTCCTACTAGTGAGCCCATTGGATTCTACATTGATGACATCAGCAACACCACCATCTCGCTGAAGTGGAGGACGCCTGAGCGGGTGGGCGCAGCGAAGCTGGAAGGATACGGGGTCGAGTACTGCAAAGAGGGCAGTAAGTACTCACAAACCATTTGGAAAGGGGAGTAAGAGGGTGGCAAGGGGCCCTTTTCAAGCTTCACTTTATTGTTTTGGGGAATATATGCTGTATATATAAAATGATTTAATATATGAAGTGGTGAGATCACTAGATATTATGGTTCATTGAACATGGCCTATTACTAAGTGAAAGAAAAAAACGGTCATGATCATACACTTATGGTAGTCTGGCAACAGGCAACATTAGCCCTGACAGCATTAGCTTCTGCCTGGCACCTATTTAGAGGAGGCTGTTGTCTGGATTCCATTAGCATGAGAGCTTTTATGATAGTACCTGCTTCCCAAGGGTTTCACATTGTCTGCGCGTAGGAGTTTGATAGGGATTTGTGTAGCTATGAAATCAGTTTATGTTGTTAGTCCCTTCCTGTCACACATAAAGCAGATATCATGAAAATCCAATTGCTGTAATAGCGGTGCCATTTTCCCATTTACGGCCGACTAAAGAGTTGAAACCGACTGCCTTCTGTTTTTGATTCACGTGTCACAGCAGACGAATGGCTGCCAGCCTTTGAAGGTCTGACTGACAGAAACTCGGTGGTAATCAGAAATCTGTCCACTGGAGATAAGCTGCAGTTTCGTGTGCGGGCCTACAACATGGCCGGCCCCAGTCCTCCCGCCACACTGGGGCAGGCCGTCAGCATCCGGGAGATTATCCGTGGGTATTTCTGAAATGATTTCTCAATTAATTTCTGAAATCATTTTGGAGTATTGGCAGCAAAGTTCGTTTTTTTTGTTGTTGATCTAAACCTTATTTTAAAATAAACCTGAGAACCTGAGAGGAAATCTAACCCTGTTAAAGACATCAATCTCTATAGACGCTTTTCACAGAGGTGTCATCGTAGGACAAACACAGGTGTCACTCATAACACTAATTATGGGTCTGCTCCTTTTATGTACCAGGACACGGGTAGTAGACTGAACTAGTGGAGATAAGTCTGCTACCCGTGCCCTGGTACATAAAAGGAGCAGCCTTTTCAACCCATAATGACGTAAAAACAACTTAATGACGTTCCTCGTGTGTATAGTACATAGTATAGTAACTAGTAACATAATATATATGTGTATAGAATATAGTATATTTGCAGGATACATTGATACTAATGTTACGTACGTTTCGAGGACGAATTGAGACTCTCTCATGGTCCATGTTCATTCCAGGAATGATGACACTCATCTTGCGGGGCCCTTTGAATCCTAGGACATTGGTTTCCTATTTTTGGAAGAAATATGAATGATGTAAGGTACAGTCAGAATATTCAATAACTGAATGAGGTATGAGTTAGGCCTATATGATATGAATGCTGTTCAAATATATATCAAAGAGTGACTACTGCAATAGGGCTTGTACATTGCGATGTCACATTGCAATGACCGCTGCCATTTTGGGAGCATAGGAGCATTGGAATGTTAGTTATTATGTTGGTAGTAATGTTTTTTTGGTCATTGTTTAGTAATTAATCGTGAAATGATTTTTCATTATGGGGAGACATTGTTGTGTTTGAAACTGCCACAGCGTTTCTCATGCGAGACGTGGCAAAACACTTTTTCATTAGCCTAGGTTAATGTATATTTATGTTGATTTAGGCTTTTACAGTACTACAACTCTCTTGAGTCCTCTCAATATGACGGAGTATTGCCAACAAAAAAATCCCATGATGCATTGTGATGTACAAGCCCTATATGACAACAATCCTTCTATGACTGTTGAGGATGAAGTTGAACAGTTTATCTATACAAAGAAAATGTAACATGCAAAACAGAGCAAAACAGAGCAAAACAGAGCAAAACAGAGCAAAACAGAAAAACAGGCCAACCACACATAGGCCGCAGAACTACTAACTAACTTAAAGTGATGGACGACAAAAATCTAATTATGTTATCAATGGTCATCAAGGAGTGCATTAAGCATCAGAAAATGATGTTCCATGAAAGCCATTGCAATCTCACAGAATTTCAGTTATGGATTTCCTTGTATTCCTTCAAGACGATTTAATGGGTGGAGTCTATTTTCCCTCCTGGCTACGTACCCAAGCGGGTGACCTATTACCGTACACTCACGTGGCCAAACGTGACCAATTACTGTACACACACTACGGCGACGGTGCAGCTGAATGAAGCTCCGGCGTTTTGGACTTTGAGGAAGTACAGACTACACAAAACTGCGAGGAGAGGGGGGGGGCATTTCACTTTCTTGTAGGGCGTTTTACTTTCTTGCGCTTCCTATTTGTTTCAACTGATTGTGTTGCTGGAGGCGGGGATCTGTAAGTGCGTAATTGGTGAACACAAACTCGGCCAGCACTAGTAAACTGTAAAAAAAAAAAAAGTGTCTGTAAAGGTTTCAAATCAACACCGTGTAGACCGTGTATTAAAATCGAACGAAACAGCAAACAAGACGTAACTGTGCCCCTTGCAGAAGTTCTGCTATAACATAGTAGGACTGCTGGATCCCAGATTACACAATTGCTAATGTGGGGTGTGTGAGTTTCACAGCAGAGACACTAACTATGCTGTCATGTTATGGACTAATGATCAAATGATCGTATTGTTCTGATTGTCCCTACGGTGAGGACAGAGTTTGGCTAGAAAGTCATCCAGTTTTCAGGCCCGTCATCATGGAAGGAGCTTCAAAACAAGACGAGACTAAGCGAGCTCGTCACTCTGACAGAATATAAGTCAACGGTGAAAGCTGTGATTGAAACTTTTCAGTGTGTAAAATAATGTTTTCTTATGTGGTGTTGTATGTTGTTTACTGTATGTTTTATTGTATTTTCATTGTATTTGTATGCTGCTGCTGTCTTGGCCAGGTCACCCTTGTAAAAGAGTTAAACCTGCATATGTAAGTTTTCCCATGAGCAGCCTCTAGTGGCTTGAGTTGTAGCTACAGTTAAAGCTATATCATTTTCAGTGTTGTCGAAGATTTTTCCACAGTGAAGGGGGGGGG
>OMNO01069173.1:0-12845 GCA_900303215.1 Trachyrincus scabrus | reverse complement strand
CTTTAGAACCCAGGTGGAACCAAGATGGCCACTAGGTGAATAAGGCTAGTAAGGATAATCTAGGAAAAGTGTGTGAACAGTGTGATTTTTTTTTTTTGTCTGCATAACTTAGGAGCCTAATTGCACGTTGAGTACATCCAGAGCGAAGTGCCAATGTGCACACAGGTAGGGGGTTGAGACTGTGGCTCAAGGGCACTTCAGCAGCATGGATATTTTATATCGCGCTTTTTTTAGTATCGGAGATTATTACGGAAGTGGAATACAAGAGGGAGATTGGGGTATTTGTCTTTGGATGGCACCCCGTAGGATGGCCGTATGTACTGGAGAGAGATGTGTATGAGAACAGTGTGTAGCCAGCTCCCAGTTCACAAGAAGCTAAAATAACCAAAGTTCATTATGTAAACGGGTGGGATTGTGTCGTGGTTGTTATTTTGTCCTCCATTTTGAATGTTCCAGTAATGGTACTCTGCTAAGACAATGAGATGCGTGTTCTTTAATGGAATGAAGGATTGTATATTATTACAAACGATGTGCAATTTGTTGCACTTCCTGTGGAAAAAGGTTTATTTGAGATATATTCAGACATGCATATATTTGCCTTCATCTATACGTACTTAGCCAGATGCACTATTGCACTTAACATTATTTCACCCACTATGCAAATTAAAATTTGGTGATATAGGCGTAACAATTAACATTGGACGACTTATAATAGAAATATATGAAGACTGGTCGTCTGCAGTGGTTTCAGTGTAATGTATGCAGTGTATGTGCTTTAATTACATCAAATAAAACATTACAATTGTATTCAATCATTGCATGTCTTATTAGTACACATCCACACAGCTACAGTGAGCCTACCACTGTGTTTAAACCTTTATAACCCTTAATTCATAATATAGATTATAACAAACCTTGCTCACATACACATTAGGTACACCTCAAATAAGTGAACAAAAATGTAAAAAAATATAATTTTTAAGGCAAAAATAAATAGGCACAATTCCCTAATATATAAAGCATACCTGTAACATCAGGAGTGTTGCAGTGTGTACTCTTCTGCTGGCTCCACCCACCACAGCTGGTCTCTAGACGTGCGGTCCTCGGACTAGCCTGTATAAAAGTATAACCATGACTACATGATCTGGACGTTTTAAATAAACATTTAGATTTTTAGTCACTTCTTTAACAGATATAACACGTTTGTCTATTCAAATGTGTAAAATGCAGGCATAAAGCGCAATAAGTACGGCGTGTTTCTAATCAGGCAACGTGTGATAAACCTGCCCGTGGGGCTGTCAACACAATGGGGTCCTTCGTTTAGCGCCAGTTTTAGATTTCTCCCTCGTAAGAACAGCAGGAAGAAACCCCTCGCCAGTATGGATGTGTAATATGTAATAACATTAAACATTAACATTATAAACGAACATTATAAACAATCCATAAACATTTGGGACGTGACCGATCCGATAAACTCGCCGAATCCACACGACTGTGAACAGTTGGGTCAGTTGGGTAAGTTTTCGTCTTATTGTCATCGCTGGGATGTCTACTTGATGGTTGCTTGAGAAGTCACAACACTGCACATATAACTTATTATTATTATTATAATAACTTTTATTTAATGCTAATTTTGATGTCATGGGTTGGTTGTCAGGTACCCAGATCAGTTATAATCAGCACTTCAGCTTCACCGATTGAACAATGGAACGTGAGTATTGTAATATATAACATATATAACATATAACATGCCAATACGAGGCAAAGCTGTGCACACTGAATTTAGGATTAATTTAGCGATTATTTTTTTATTTGTGCATCCAGGAGAGGATGATCTGGACATCTTGACGTCGCTGTTGGCTGAGAGTGAGGATGTTGAAGTGCCACACGTTCAAAAGAGCTCCTCGGATGACTTGGACGACCTGTTTGACAACGATGATGACTGTGAGTATGAAGACGGACCCCGGGAGGAGGAGAAGGAGGCCGGAGGAAAGGAGGACGCGGCGTCCCGTCTCTTTGGGGATGTAGATGACATCGAGGACGAGGAGACGGAGGAGAGTGAGCAGCAAGCAGCTGACGCAGAAGACAACGACAGCCTTAACAAGTCGAAAGAGGATTTGCAAGGTTTGGATCTCGTCTCTCCTGAATGCCTTAAATGCATGCTTGTAGGTTTTGACATTCACTAATTTGTTATGTGTGTGTGTGTGTGTGTGTCTTTCCATCAGAGGAGCTGCGGTGCATGCAGGAGAAAATGCAGAAGCTGCAGCAGCAGCTGGCGGCGTCTCAGAAGTCTCCTCCCGCCTCAGCCACGCCCCCGGGCCCGCGTGCCCGGACTCTGGCTTCCGTTAAGAAGAGGTCCCCCTCGCAGGGCCCCTTCACCCAGACCCCCGCTAGGCCGTCCCCCTCCACTCAGAAGACCAAGCCCCCACCGGCAGGTAGAAGATAAAATCGTTTTTATACTTTATTGGAATTCTGATGCCACAGCAGCATGTACAAAAGATAGGTTTGACAACAATATAACTACAAAAATATATATATATAATTTATTTATCTTCTGTTTCCACAGCCAGGTCGTCATCGTCCTCTCCCCCGGTCAGAGGAGGCGGTACCAAACTTGCGGAGTCCAGCGACTTCTCCGACCAGCTGATCAACGGCGACATGTTTAAACGCAAACCACGCACCGCCCACCTGGCCAAACCCGACACGTCTCCGGGTACTGAACACGACTACATTTGATGGTCGGCCCTTCGTATCCGGGCTGTGTAAGATGTCCTTAAAGGGCCCATATTTTACTTCCAGGTGGGATGTCGATTAGCCGTTACAAGCCATGCCATACAATGGATAAATACCCCTACCGGTTGGTACAGTCCACTGGGTAGGCTGGTAGGCTGATCTATCCATCATACATCTGGGTGGACACTCCCACTTGTGATGTCACTAGAGGGTAGATTTTGACATGGCTTGTAACGGCTTGTAATGGCTAATCACCATCCCACCTGGCAGTAAGATAGGGGCCCTTTAAATAGTTTTACTCATTTAGAAAATGAAGAAAAGCTTTTATGTATTATTATGTTGGGTTTAACCTTTTTTGCCACTGGATTCTCAGAGGACAGAGGCCCATTGGTGGAAATCAAGATTGGCAGCTCTTTCCAGCCAGTGGAAAGCACCAGTAAGCCCCGGCCTTCAGCTTCCCAATCCAGGCCGGCCCCTCCCCCTGTCCCCAAAGACGTGGCCGTGGAAAAGTACTCAGGACTCCGGCTCAGGTCTGGACTATTCAAATGACTCCCAACGTTACACGTGATTTGATTTAGACACAAATGACCTCCTATTTGTTGCGATCTCAGTGATCGTCCCTATATTATGCGCTATTATAGCACTATTATAAACAACCACATTACGTGTTTCCATAATTACCATATTTCCCGTAACCTATATATGCGTTTTACCCAAGCGTCTCAAGTTCATTGTTAAACTGTTTTGCAGGAACCCACGCGTCTCTTCCTGTGAGATGGACCGCAAGATGGCCGACCGGCGGTTGATCCGGCTCTCGCAGTTGCCACAGCGCGTGGTTCAGGAGAAGCTAGAGGAAAGCGACTGGGTGACGTTCGCAGTGCTGATCAACAAGGCCACCAAGCAGAGCAAAGGCAGTGTGAGTCTTTAGTCGTCTGTAGACTCGTACCCACTTCGGTCTGCCGCCCGTGGCCTGGTGCAGCATCACCAGTGTTATGACACCTGTCTATTCCGCAGTTCTGAACGTCCTGAGCATTTGACGACACCCTAATTAGGAAAAGCATCGAAACGAAATTCTGGTGTCAAATGGGTCTGGTGTCGACCCGCTTACAGATCCCCCGCCTCCAGCAACATGATTGGTCGAAAGCAAATATGAAGCGAAAGAAAGTGAAACGCCCCCGTTCACCCAGATTCGAGCTTGTCGGCCGTCAGACTCTAGATATGAACGTAAGGTCTGATTCTTGAGACCAGGGTTACGCTTAATACAGCGGACTTGACTTGACTTGACTCTCGCGTGCAGGGGAACACGTTCAGCGCCTGGACGCTCAGCGACCTCCATGACCTGGAGGTGTGCGTGACGCTGATGCTGTTTGGGAACGAACACAAGGAGCACTGGAAGACGGACATCGGTACCGTCATCGGAGTCCTCAACCCCAACCTCATGAAGAAGAGGGACGGCTACGACGGGGTGAGAAACCCCCCCCCCCGTCCACACACACACACACACACACACACACTTAGTGGACCTTATTCACCACCTAGCGGCCATCTTGGTTCCAAACGCTGATGGAATCGATTCGATATCGATTTCGATTCTTGGGGTTACGATTAGATTCAAACCGATTCCCGATTCAAAGAGTACCGAGTGAAACTATAGAGAAAAAACTGAATAAATATAGACCCAGCCTACAATATGAAAATGTCAAATGTCAAAGGTAAACATAAAACTGTTTCAAGTATAGCAGGGCAGCCTTTCAGCAGCCCTAATAATAATAATAATAATAATACATTTTACTAACTGCTCCTCTTCCTCCTGGCCCCTACTTATAAAGGTCAGTCTGTCGGTGGACAACCCCCAGAAGGTGCTGCTGATGGGCGTGGCCCAGGACTACGGCACCTGTAAGGGCATGAAGAAGAACGGAGACCCCTGCTCCAAAATAGTCAACATGGTGAGTCCGCCGCTCCATCGACGGCCCGTCATCCGTTGCTCAGAGAGATCATGGAGTCTAAACTCTGGTAGTTTGAGGTCCTCAGAATGATGAACGACTGCAGTAATTCTAATTTAACATGTTGTGTATGAACATTTGATTTGATTTGATTTTGATTTCTTTTCTGCATGATGTGTGTTTTTTTTTACGGTGGCAGTACGAGTGCCAGTACTGCCAGTACCACGTCAAGGCCCAGTACCAGAAGATGAGCTCCAAGCGGGCCGAGCTGCAGTCCTCCTACTCTGGGAAGGTTCCCGGCAAGGTGAAGGGGGCAGGCAGCCTGAAGGAACGTCTGTGTCAGGGAGGTTTCTACTACGGGGGCGTGTCTTCGGCCGCCTGCGTCTCCTCTCTGTGAGTACCATCATGCTGCGTTCAAGACAACTCGGGAACTTGGGAAAAACGAGCTCAGACTTGTTCAAAATGAATTCAACGGTCGTCCAACTCGGAATTACTTCATTTCAGAGCCCCGGTTTGTCCGACTTGGCGTCAGTAACAACATCAACCATGGCGGCCTTCATCGTTAATACAAATTTAATTATTATAAAAGTGTTTGTTGACGTTTTAACACATACGTTGGTGTGTAATTATGCAATATGTGTTTGTATCGTTTATATTTCGCTCTGATCATAGCAATATGTGGAATTATCAGCTATTTTACCGATTAAATTAGCTAGCCAGTGTTTTCACAAATTGCTGCTGCATATATTTTTGTATTCAGCAATATGCCAAACGTCCTTCGGGCGTCCATGTTTTTTCCCCCTGAGTTGAAACTTCCGAGTTCCGAGTTGTTTTGAACGCCTAGCGGCCTATTCACCACCTAGCGGCCATCTTGGTTCCAAACGCTAGCTGGTGTTTATAACCAAGATGGAGCGAATGTGGAACCAAGATGGCCGCTAGGTGAATAAGGCCCACTAGCAGGACGTTATTATCGCCGTCTTTCATGTCTATTATTATTATTATTATTATTATCATCCTCTTATCATTCATATCCATATATGTATATCCTGCTGGCTGCTTATTAAGACATCATGCTAAATGTATTATCATGTAAAAAAAAAAGTACATTTAACAAAATGTTAATTGAGGTTACGATGACTGATTGAATAAAAAAAAAAAAGGCAATGGTCACTTTTGTGTGAAACACTCGCCGACGGCCGACTGATACCAGCTCCCCTCTCGGGTCTTGTGTGTTATTTTTTTAGAGGCGCATCGAAGCCCAACAAGTCGACCCAGCGAACGCTGGACTCGCTGTTTGTGAAGGGAGCGTCCAAGCTGGTCGACGAGGCCAAGAGACTGGGTAAGAACTGGATCAGACCCCTTTAGACTCCCGCACATAGAAGAGCACATGCCATGTCCTACAGTTCATCCGTCACTAGAGGGTAGATTTTGACCTGGCTTGTAACGGCTTGCAGACATCCCACCTGGTAGTAAAACAGGGACCCTTTAAATGATGAAGTGT
Organism: Trachyrincus scabrus; assembly: GCA_900303215.1. Lineage (NCBI taxonomy): Eukaryota > Metazoa > Chordata > Actinopteri > Gadiformes > Macrouridae > Trachyrincus > Trachyrincus scabrus. The sequence continues at coordinate 6,668 of OMNO01069173.1, read as the reverse complement.
GTGTGTGTCACAGTGGTGCAGTCTGGCGAGGTGTCCGGCTGCTCGGACGACTTTAAAAGCCTGATGTCCCAGCCGACCCCCGGAGCTCTGCAGCTGAAGAAGCACCTGCTGCACTCCAAACCCTCAGGTAGACACCCTCCATCCCCTGACCCCCTGGTCCTGACCTGACACCCTCCGACCCCTGACCCCCTGGTCCTGACCTGACACCCTCCGACCCCTGACCCCCTGGTCCTGACCTGACACCCCTGACCCCCTGGTCCTGACCTGATACCCTCCGACATACAGTTTATTTCCTTAACTCCGTCTCTGCATCCTGCAGGCTCTGGTGCTGAGCTCCAGTCCATCTCCGCCTCTGATCTGCTCAAACAGCAGAAGAAGAGACAGCAGGAGCTCCTGGAGAACCGCCGTCGCCGTGCCGACGAGATCCAGAAGCGCTCGCTGCAGAACTCCTCCCCCGCGGGGGCTACGTCGCCCCCCGGGGACCCATCGCCACGGGGGCCTGTGGGGGCTACGCCGCCCCCAAGGGGCCCATCGTCACGGGGGCCCGCGGGGGCTACGCCGCCCCCCAGGGGCCCATCGTCACGGGGGCCCGCGGGGGCTACGCCGCCCCCCAGGGGCCCATCGCCGCGGGGGCCTGCGGGGGCTCTACTGTCCCCTAGGGCGGCCTCCGAGGTGCCCAAAGGACCCGCACAGAGCCCCCCGACTCCCCGCGGCCCCACCCTCGGGCGGGGCTTCTCAGAGGGCGACGACATCCTCTTCTTCGACCAGAGCCCACCGCGGGCTCCGCCCACCGCCGCCTCCCTCCGCCTGTCAGCCGCCAAGCTGACCGCTCTGAGGAAGTTGAAGGCGAAGGGGGCGGGGCTCGCCAAGGAGGACCCCAACGCCGTGAAGAGGAAGAGGAGCGACAACGACGGCAGCGAGATCAGCGCACGTGTGGAGAAGAACATGGTGGCAGTCCAGGGTACACACACACACACACACACACACACACAACAACAGCAGGATCTTTGAAAGCATTTCTATTTGTGTGTAAAGGACCAATCTCACGTAGTCGTGTTATCTTCCTGTTCAGGTGATTCAGCCGAGGCTGAGGAGGATGAGCCGGCACAGAAGAGAAGGCGGGACCTCAGCTACATCCAATCAGAGGAGTTCCAGAAGATCCTCAACGCCAAGTCACGCCACCAGGCCGCTCTACAGGCGGTAAGACGACCAGTCAAACCAGACCTTTCTCTGTTAAAAAAAGAGAGTTAAAGTTAAAAACAATGTTAAAATATTCCAATGCTGTCGTAGGCGGAGTACCAGATCCAGGAGCGCTACTTCGCCGCCCTGGTGACGAAGGAGCAGCTGGAGGAGAAGATGAGAGACACCCGGGAGATGAAATGTCGCGCCGTCTCGTGTAAAAAGGTTCGTCCAATGTTCCCCTCATCTTCAAGACGTAATGCTAAAGATACGCTGGGGTTTCCTGTGAGTATCTGTGGGGAAAGCGATTTAGATTTCTCAAGAAAACGAGGTTTCTGAATGAATGTGTTCAGTTTGAGGGATTTCGTACAATACGTCTTCCAGATGTTGATGATCTGTTTTGTGCGGCCATGATGGTGAGGTCAGAATGAACCGAAAGGCGGTGAGGGGACTTCCAGGCGGTAATGCGTGTGTGCGTGTGCGTGTGTGTGCGTGTGTGTGTGTGTGTGCGCGCGCCTGTGGGTGTGTGTGTGTGTGTGTGTGTGTGTGTGTGTGTGTGTGTACGTGTCAGCCTGCAGCACATCCATTAAACACGCAGGTGTATAGTCCCTATTAATAAGGATTCACGAGGTGGTGTCAGAGTATGGCCCTAATGCCACACAGTGACTCTCCTCTTCGTCTTCAACACCAGCCAGTAAACAACAGCCTGCATTTAGCAACACAATGGAGCAAGCAGTGCTCTGGTTGTAATCTGGTGGTTATTTAACTCATCAGCGAAGATAAACGTATGGTCACTTGAACGGCATTAGTTCCTGGGCCTAAACCTTCTTCTTATGGACTGGAGTATTCGCTGAGTCATAGCGGGACGCTCTCAAATAGTTTTCTGGACTTAGAAAAACTTTATCACCCAAAAATAACATCTGCTGCTCTCTCTCTCTCTCTCTCTCTCTCTCTCTCTCTCTCTCCCATGTCCTAACTGTTTGGCATCATACATGTGGCTTGTGTACAATGTCTCATTGATTCCAGAAACGTCTGTCACATGAAATGCATTCATGTGCAAATCGTTTCCTAAGGGGTTGGGTTAAGGATGATAAAGTGTTATGTGGTGACGAGACCAAGACAATGACAGATCTCGTTTTTAAATGAAGACAGATGTGTGGACATTTTGTTGGATCTTATGTTGTGCTTCATGATCTTGATCTTGATGAAGTCACATCGACGTGTTGATAATGATGCAAGGTTCTTCAACTGTTTCACAGCGGAGAGCTCGTGATTTGGTTTCAAGATGTTCCTCCTCCGAGGTCCTCCTCCTCCGAGGTCCCTCCTCCCAGGTCACATGTCCCCATGTTTTTTTATGTCTCGGCTGCATGTTTGAAATCTATTGAATACCGCCCCCTAGTGTTCAGGTCCAAGATAAATAACTGAAAGCATGGATGAGTTGGTTGAAAGGGAAATTGTCTACATTTCACATTCAAGTCTCCGGTTGCCATGGCAACGCCCTTTGAACTGATTTCTTACAATAATAATAAAAAAAGGATGTAAATTACGCCTCACCAACCTAACTAAGACACGGTGAGGAAAAACATTCCCTTTTGGATTCGAGTGTAAAAATGTGGTTCAGGATTTAAGTGTGAAGCATCAGACACTTTATTACCAACATCACAAGGAACAGAGGAATGACACAAGAAGATGTCCTGTCTCTGTCGCTGTGAAACACAATCATGAAAACTAGATTCTGTCAGCTGGCCGACTGCAACAAAACAATACATTTCATCTGTTTAGTGCATTAGATCATTATGTTACTGGTTTGGAGGGACTTGTTTGGGTATTATTTGAGTATTGAGGCAAATGCACGGAGAACAGAACAATTGTTCTTTGTGTTTTTATATGAAGAAAACTTGGAGCATCTATTAAACATACATCAAACATTAATGATATGTACAAAAATATATTTCAAATTTTTTCTAGTCAGACTCTATAAGCAAGTGCTATATATAGTCCTGAACTTTGCTAAAAACAAATAAAGGCTAATACATATCTGGTATCTGGCTGCATGGGGTAATACTTCTTTGGTATATGCATAATTCAATCCAACACAAATATGGGATGGAAGCCTTCTGCATTATATGTCAAGACCTTCTAAATAAGATAAACCTAGTACACATTCTTATCCTTTCTATGCATTTACAAAAATAAAAAAGCCCATTTTTACTATTGGCCTACATGCAAATGTTCTCGGACACGTTTCTACTAAAGCAAAGGCATCAGCAACGCCACTATAAGATGAATACACCGTGTCGGCCATTGTTGTAGTTCTTCTCTTAATCAGAAGAACTACAACTTTCTTCTTCTTCGTTGGTCACTCCTTCTTGCGCAGGTGGATGTACATGAGCCCGCTGACGATCAGCAGCGGGACACACGTCCAGGCCAGGATGTAGCAGTACCCAAAGTGTCCTAGGGTGAGTTCCCGGGAGTCCTGCAGGATGTCCTTGTTGTGCAGCGTGTAGATGAGCGCTGCTGCCAAAGCAGTTAGACCTAAGAAAAGAAAGATTAACTTGGACTTACTTAACTAATGAATTAACATTAACACTGACCACGAGACGGTGGGCCGGATCGCTGTTCTTATTCCATGTTGATATTTTACGAGGTACAGAATTTAAAGGAAATATAATATAATCACATGATCATTTCTGCAACAATGCACGCAAATACCAACCATGCCTTCTATAGCGCTTTGAAATATAATATACAGAACCAGAGTTAACAATCACAATATCACAAGAATTACTCAAAGTGTTTGGTCAAGGTCATTATGACAGGCACGGGTCTTCTCTCCATCAAAGTAAGGGAAGGTTACGTGCTGCTGTGCTGTTACCTGCGAACACCTGGCAGAGGCCGGTGAAGTAGAAGAGGCCTCCTTTAGACATGGTGAACAGCTGCCCCAGGAACACCAGGAAGGAGATGGAGGAGAAGACCACCGACAAAACCATCAGCACCTGCACGGCCTGCAGCCACTCTGAGGGCCAATACAGTGTTAATACAACCACTCTGAGGGCCCATACAGTGTTAATACAACCACTCTGAGGGCCCATACAGTGTTAATACAACCACTCTGAGGGCCCATACAGTAATACAGTCAGTACTGTTAATACAACCACTCTGAGGGCCCATACAGTGTTAATACAACCACTCTGAGGGCCCATACAGTGTTAATACAACCACTCTGAGGGCCAATACAGTGTTAATACAACCACTCTGAGGGCCAATACAGTGTTAATACAACCACTCTGAGGGCCCATACAGTGTTAATACAACCACTCTGAGGGCCCATACAGTAATACAGTCAGTACTGTTAATACAACCACTCTGAGGGCCCATACAGTGTTAATACAACCACTCTGAGGGCCCATACAGTAATACAGTCAGTACTGTTAATACAACCACTCTGAGGGCCCATACAGTGTTAATACAACCACTCTGAGGGCCAATACAGTGTTAATACAACCACTCTGAGGGCCAATACAGTGTTAATACAACCACTCTGAGGGCCCATACAGTGTTAATACAACCACTCTGAGGGCCAATACAGTAATACAGTCAGTACTGTTAATACAACTACTCTGAGGGCCAATACAGTGTTAATACAACCACTCTGAGGGCAGTCGATCAGTTGATCAATAGAGTCAATACAGTTAATACAATCCATAGAGTTAATACAATCACTCTGAGGATCAATACAGTAATAAGTGAGTACAGTAATAAACAGTTCATAAAGTCAATACAGTCAATATGTATTGATTTATATTGGTTATGACCATATGCTACTTTGACATTGGTGAACCAAAATATTTACCTCACCAGACAGACAGACAGGCAGACAGACAGACAGACAGATATATATATATATATAGAGAGAGAGAGAGAGAGAGAGAGAGAGAGAGAGAGAGAGAGAGAGAGGGGAGAGAGCGATTGTGTCAGCTGAGCAGGAGATGCCTGAGCCGTCAGCTCACCGGTCTCCTTGGAGGAGGCACAGAGCCACGTCCCGGTGTCGTTGTCAAACCTGCAGTTGTACCAGAGGTCCGAGTTCTCCATGCCATCCCACACCCACCAGGACTGGAGATGGAGAGAGGCAGAGAAACGCCACGACGATGCTAAGTCTTCGCAAGTCCTCGTCAAGTAATAAGAAGGAAGACATTTGAGGATGATATGAAGACATGTGATACCTTCTCCATCGTGGCGATGAACAGCATAGCCAGGGTGATGAGATGCAGCAGAGTCACAAACATCAACAAGTACGCCATTTTATAAAGGCTACAAAAAAACAAACAGGGAATATATAAATTATACAAATCTGAACAAAATATCCAGAAGTATATTTAGTATATACAAATATATCCAATGATTGACATTTAGCCCATTCTTTGGTTCAACAGAAATTCACTGTTAAAAAAACATGGCTATTTCAACTTGAAACAAGAAATGGAAAATGTGACCAGCAGCACAAAGTATAGGCGGTTATGTAACGTTAAAACAGCGCCAATGAAATTCTTTCCCCCACAACTGGGGCTGTGTGTTTTTGTAGAGTGGCTAATTTGTATTGCAGTGAAGGGCGAGGCCTGTTGAGATCGAGGCCTGTTGAGATCAAAACACAGTCAAAATATTGACCCAGTTTACTTACTATGTGAATGCTGCTGTGTCTCAGTGGGCAGAGTAAACTCTGACTGCATGAGCACCTGGATGTCATTTAGGCTTGTTGACTTGGTTTTTCAATTAAAGACTCTTTCTTTTACTATTAGGCTATAATTTAGCAAATGTCTTTGAAACAGAGTTGGCGACGATGGTCATGAATGTAGCTAGTAGTACTATTATTACTATTACAATGAATTAATACAATTCCTCCAAAAGATTAATTAAAACAAATATCAGAGAGAGGGGAGACCGGATGTAGAGTATTATAGATGGTTATCAGGCCAACTGGGTGGATTACATCCATCACATACCAATGGTTCAAAACGTCCATTCGATCATACTACAGCGTCACATCAAGGAGTTATAAGACATTCTACCAAGATGTGAGAAAAAAAAAAGTAGGCCATTAGATTGTGTTGAGTTTGAGTCATTGCTAAACCATTTCTGTTCAGTACAACAATGTAAAAGTATAAATACATCTTAACTTACATCAGGGTATTCTTGTTTCTTGTTTTTCTGACTTCACCCACAGCCGTGCAGCTCTGTAGTAGAGTATTAAACCTCTCTGTGCTCCTCCAGTCTGTAGTAGAGTATTAAACCTCTCTGTGCTCCTCCAGTCTGTAGTAGAGTATTAAACCTCTCTGTGCTCCTCCAGTCTGGACTCAAGCACCTCCCCTATATTTTTTTTATTTTTCACTCACTCTCTCCATCCAGAGTTTCCAGAACCAGGAATGCAGACTTCTTAAAAAGAAACGTTTAAACGCCCATTTCCTCCTGCAGAACAGAGCTGCCTTTAGCTG